>JACEEZ010021637.1:25862-49511 GCA_016584305.1 Chionoecetes opilio
TTTTAAAAAACCCTTTTTTTTTAGAATAATTTGACCTTAAATTGCTTACATTACTTAAAGCTAAAAAAAAATACAAGAGTAAGGGGTTTATTTTGTGATATAAGGGTATATTGCAAGCGTTTCATAGTTTCTTGTAAACTGTAGCGTTATTGTATATATACAAGTAGTATTACTTATCATATTGCTATAAACCCATAAAATGTAGTGTTTTCAATGATATTAGCTATTTATCGGTGATATATAGCTGTTTTCCTACAAATTGAAGTATAAAATCCTCTTTTTAGAATAATTTGCACCTATAAGTAACTTACATTACATTAAGCTATTAAATAGAAGAGTAAGAGGTTATTTATTGTGATATAACGGTATATTGCAAGCGTTTTTCATAGTTTCTTGTAAACTGTAGCGTTATTGTATTTATACAAGTAGTTTTACTTATTATATTGCTATAAACCCATAAAATGTAGTGTTTTCAATGATTTTAGCTAGTTATCAGTGATATATAGCTGTTTTCCTACAAATTGAAGTATAAAATCCTTTTTTTAGAATAATTTGCAGCTATAAGTAGCTTACATTACATTAAGCTATTAAATAGAAGAGTACGAGGTTATTTATTGTGATATAACAGTATATAGCAAGCGTTTTTCATAGTTTCTTCTAAAGTGTAGCGGTATTGTATATATACAAGTAGTTTTACTTATCAGATTGCTATAAACCTATAAAATGTAGTGTTTTCAATGATATTAGCTATTTATCGGTGATATATAGCTGTTTTCCTACAAATTGAAGTATACAATCCTTTTTTTAGAATAATTTGCACCTATAAGTAGCTTACATTACATTAAGCTATTAAATAGAAGAGTAAGAGGTTATTTATTGTGATATAACGGTATATTGCAAGCGTTTTTCATAGTTTCTTGTAAACTGTAGCGTTATTGTATATATACAAGTAGTTTTACTTATCATATTGCTATAAACCCATAAAATGTAGTGTTTTCAATGATTTTAGCTAGTTATCAGTGATATATAGCTGTTTTCCTACAAATTGAAGTATAAAAACTTTTTTTTAGAATAATTTGCAAATATAAGTAGCTTACCTAAATTAAGCTATTAAATAGAAAAAAAAGAGGTTATTTATTGTGATATAACGGTATATTGCAAGCGTTTTTCATTGTTTCTTGTAAACTGTAGCGTTATTGTATATATACAAGTAGTGTTACTCATCATATTGCTATAAACCAATAATATGTAGTGTTTTCAATGATATTAGCTATTTATCGGTGATATATAGCTGTTTTCCTACAAATTGAAGTATACAATCCTTTTTTTAGAATAATTTGCACCTATAAGTAGATTACATTACATTAAGCTATTAAATAGAAGAGTAAGAGGTTATTTATTGTGATATAACGGTATATTGCAAGCGTTTTTCATAGTTTCTTCTAAACTGTAGCGTTATTGTATATATACAAGTAGTTTTAGTTATTATATTGCTATAAAGCCATAAAATGTAGTGTTTTCATAGATTTTAGCTAGTTATCAGTGATATATAGCTGTTTTCCTACAAATTGAAGTATAATTTTTTTTTTTTAGAATAATTTGCACCTATAATTAGCTTACACAACATTAAGCTATTAAATAGAAGAGTAAGAGGTTATTTATTGTTAGATAACGGTATATTGCAAGCGTTTTTCATAGTTTCTTGTAAACTGTAGCGTTATTGTATATATAAAAGTAGTTTTACTTATCATATTGCTATAAACCCATAAAATGTAGTGTTTTCAATGATTTTAGCTAGTTATCAGTGATATATAGCTGTTTTCCTACAAATTGAAGTATAAAAACCTTTTTTTAGAATAATTTGCAAATATAAGTAGCTTACATTACATTAAGCTATTAAATACAAGCGTAAGAGGTTAGTTATTGTGGATATAACCGGTTATATTGCACCGGGTTTCATAGTCTCTGTAAAACTGTAGCGTTATTGTATATATAACAAGTAGTTTTACTTATCATTTGATATAAACCATAAAATGTAGTGTTTTCCAGGATATTGCTATTTATCTGTGATATATAGCTGTTTTTCCTACAAATGGAAGTATAAATCCTCTTTTTAGAATAATTGCACCTATAAGTAGATTACCTACATTTAACTATTAAATAGAAGAGTAAGAGGTTATTTATTTGTTGTATAACGGTATATTGCAAGCGTTTTTCATAGTTCTTGTTAAAACTGTAGCTATTGTATATTATACAAGTAGTTTTATTATCATATTGCTTATAAACCCATAAAATGTAGTGTTTTCAATGATATAGCTATTATTCGGGTGATATGTTCTATAGCTGTTCCTACAAATTGAAGTATAAAATCTCTTTTTCAATAATTTTGCACCTATAAATAGCTTACATTAAATTACATAAAGCTAATAAATAGAAAAAGAGTAGGAGGTTATTTTATTGTTATATAACGGGATATTGCAAGCGGTTTTCATAGTTTCTTGTAAACTGTAGCGTTATTGTATATATACAAGTAGTTTTAATTATATATTGCACTAGAAAACCCATAAAATGTGTGTTTCATAATATTAGCTTTTATCGGTGAAATAAGCTGTTTTCCCCTACAAATTGAAGTATAAAATCCTCTTTTTAGAGAATTTGCACCTTAAGTAGCCTTACATTAAATAAGCTTAAATAGAAGCGTTAAGAGTGTTATTTATTGTGATCTAACAGTATATTGCCAGAGTTTTTCATAGTTCTTGTAAACTGTAGTGTGATGTATATATTACAAGTAGTTTACTTATTATATTGCTAAAACCAAAAAGTAGTGTTTTCAATGATAATTAGCTATTGATCTGTCATATATAGCTGTTTTCCTACAAATTGAAGTATAAAATCCCTTTTAGAATAATTTGCCACCTATAAGTAAGTAGTTTACATTACATTAAGCTATTAAATAGAAGAGTAAGAGGTATTTATTGTGATTATAACGTATATTGCAAGCGGTTTTCATTAGGTTTCTTATTAAACTGTATACGTTCTTGTATATATACAAGAGTTTTATGATCATATTGCTTAATAACCCATAAAAATGTAGTGTTTTCAATGATTTAGCTATTTATCGGTGATATATAGCTGTTTTCCTACAAATTGAAGTATAAAATCCTCTTTTTAGAATAATTTGCAACCTATAAGTAGCTTACAGTACATAAGCATGAAATAAATAGAAGAGTAAGAAGGTTATTGATTGGATATAACGGTATATGGCAAGGTGTTTCATAGTTCTGTAAACTGTAGCGTTATTGTATATCATACAAGTAGTTTAATTATTATATTGCTAAAACCCCTAAAATGTAGGTTTTCAAATGATATTAGCTAATTTATCGGGATTATAGCTGTTTCCTATCAAATTGAAGTATATATAAACTCCTCTTTTTTAGAATAAATTGCACCTATAAGTAGCTACATTACATTAAGCTTTTAAAGAGAAGAGTAAGAGGTTTTTTATGTGATATAACGGTATATTTTTGGGGGGCAAGCGTTTTTCATAGTTTCTTATAAACGTAACGTTCTTGTATATATACAAGTAGTTACTAATCCTATTGCTATAAACCCATAAAATGTAGTGTTTCAATGAATTAGCTATTTTATCGGTGATATATACGCTGTTTTACTACACAATTGAGATACAATATTTTTTTAGAATAATTGCACCCTATAAGTAGCTACATTACATTCAAGCTATTAAATAGAGCGTAAGAGGTTATTATTGTGAATAACACGGTATATGCAAGCGTTTTTACTAAGTTTCTTCTACACGTAGCGTATGATATTATACAAGTAGTTTTACTTATGATATTTGCTATAACCCATAAAATGTAGTGTTTTCAATTATTTTAGCTAGCTATCAGTGATATATAGCGTTTTCTACAAATGAAGTTAAAATCCTTTTTTGAGAATAATTTGCAGCTAAAGTAGCATAAAATTACATTAAGTATTAAATAGAAGAGTACGAGGTTATTTAATTGTGATTTATACTGGTATTAGCAAGCGTTTTCATAGTTTCTTGTCAACTGTATTGTTTATTGTAGATATACAAGTAGTATTTACATATCATAGTGCTATAAAACCCATAAAATGTAGTGTTTCAATGATATTAGCTATTTATCAACGATGATATATAGCTGTTTTTACAAATTGAAGTATAAAATCCTCTTTGTATAAATAATTTGCACCTATAAGTAGCTTAAATTACATTAAGCTATTAAATAGAAGAGTAAGAGGTTTAGTATGTGATATACTGGTATATTGCAAGCGTTTTGTTTTATAGTTTCTGTCAACACTGTAGAGTTATTGTAATATACAAGTAGGTTTTACTGATCATATGCTATACACACATAAAATGTCGTGTTTTTTCCATGATATTAAGCTCATATATCGGTGATATATAGCTTGTTTTTCCTCACAATTGAAGTTTTACAAGCCTTTTTCAGAATAATTTGGCTCCTATAAGTAGCTTACATTACATTAAGCTATTAAATAGAAGCAGTAGGAGGTTATTTATTGTGATATAACGGTATATTGCAACAATCGTTGTTCATGCGTTTCGTGTAAAACTGTAAGCGTTATTGTATATAAACAAGTAGTTTTACTAATCATATGCTATTAAACCATAAAATTTAGTGTTTTCAATGATTTTAGTTATCAGGCTAATAAGCTGTTTCCTACAAACTGACAGAATAAAATCCTTTTTTTAGAAAATTTGCAAATTAAGTAGTTACATTACATTAAGCTATAAATAGAAGGGAAGAGGTTATTTATTGTGACTATAGCGGGGATATTGCAAAGCGTTTTTCATTTTTTCTTGTAAAACTGTAGACGTTATTGTATATATACAAAGTAGGTTACTTATCATATTGTTACTATCAACCCATAAAATGTAGTGTTTTCAATTATATTGGCTATTTATCGGCGATATATAGCTGTTTCCTACACATTGAAGTATAAAATCATCTTTTTTAGAATAATTTTGCACCTATATGTAGCTAACATTACATTAAGCTAATAAATTAGAAAAGTATAGGTATATTTATTGTGACTATAACGCGTATATTGCAGCGTTTTTCATAGTTTCTTGTAAACTGTTAAGCGTATTGTATATATACAAGTAGTTTTACTTATCATATGCTATTAAACCCATAAAATGGAGTAGTTTTCACTGATATTAGCTAATTTATAGGTGAATATAGCTGTTTTCCAACAAAATTGAAGTTATAAATCCTCGTTAGAATAATTGGCACATATAAGTAGCTACATTACATTAAGCTATTAATAACAAGAGTAGAGGTTAGTTATGTGATATTAACGGTATATTTCAAGTGTTTTCATAGTTTCTTGTAAACTGTAGCGTTATTGTATATAACAAGTAGTTTTACTTATCAATTGCTATAACCATAAAATGTCGTGTTTTCAATGATATTAGCTATTTATCGGTGATATTATATAGCTGTTTTCCTACAAATTGAAGTATGAAATACTCTTGTTAGAATAATTTGCACAATAATAGCTTCCATAAATTTAAGCTAATAAATAGAAGAGTAAGAGATTATTTATTGTGATTAACGGTTAGATTGCAAAGCGTTTTTTCATGTTTCTTGTTTAAACTGTAGCGTAATTAATATACAAGTAGTTTACTTATCCATATTGCATAAACCATAAAATGTAGTGTTTTCAAGATATTAGCGATTTATCGTTGATAGATAGATGTTTTCCTACAATTTAAGTTATTACAATCCTTTTTTAGAATAAATTGCATCGTATAAGTAGCTTACATACATTAAGCTAATAAATAGAATGTGTTAAGAGGAAATTTATTGTGATATATGTATATTTCCAGCGTTTTTCATAGTTTCTTGTAAACGGTGAGCGTATTGTATACTATACAATTAGTTTTAATATCAATTGCTATAAACCCATAAAAGTAGTGTTTCCAATAATATTAGCTATTTATCGGTGATATATAGCTGTTTCCTACAAATTGAAGTATAAAATCCTCTTTTTAGTGTAATTAGCACCTATAAGTAGCTTACATTAAATTAAGCTATTAAATAAGAAGAGAGAGGTTATTATTGGATTATAACGGTATATTGCAAGCGTTTTTTCATAGTTCTTGTAAACTGAGCTTATTGTATTTATACAAGTAGTTTTAATTATTATATTGCTCATTAAACCATAAAATGTAGTGTTTTCAATGATTTTAGCTAGTACGCAGTGATATATAGCTGTTTTCCTTACAAATTGAAAGTATACAAATCCTTTTTTTTAGAATAAATTTGCACCTATAAGTAGCTTACATTACATTAAGCTATTAAATAGAAGGTAAGAGGTTATTATTGGATATAACGGTAATATTGGAAGCGTTTTTCATAGTTTCTTCTAAATGTAAGCGTTATGTATATATACAAATAGTTTTACCTACTATTATTGCGCTAACCCATAAATGTATGTGTTTTCAATGATTTTTTAGATAGTATTAGTGATATATAGCTCTTTTCCTACAAATTGAAGTATAATAAAATCACTTTTTATAATAATTGCCACCTATAAGTAGCTTACATTAAATTATAAGATATTAAATACAAGAGTTAAGAGGTAGTTATTGTGAATATATCTGGTATAATTGCAAAGCGTTTTCATAGTTTCTTTCAACTGTAGCGTTATTGTATATATAAAGTAGTTTTACTGATCATATTGCCTATTAAACACATAAAATGTAGTGTTTTCAATGATATAGCTATATATCGGTGATATATAGCTGTTTTCCTACAAATTGAAGTATACAACCTTTTTTAGAATAATTTGCACCTATTAAGTTAGCTAATTACATAAGCATTAAATAGAGAGTAGGAGGTATTTATTGGATATAACGGTATATTGCAAGCATTTTATAGTTTCTTGTAAAACTGTAGCGTTATGTATATATACAAGTAGTTTTCTTATTATATTAATATAAACCCATAAAATGTAGTCGTTTTCAATGATATTAGCTATTTATCGGTGATATATGCTGTTTTCAACAAATTGAAGTATACAATCCTCCTTTTAGGATAAATTTGCACCTATCAAGTTAGCTTACATTACATTAAGCTATAAATAGAAAAAGTAAGAGATTTTTATTGTGAATATAACGGTATATTGCAAGCGTTTTCATAGGTTTCTTGTAAACTGTAGCGTTTAATGTATATATTACAAGTCGTTGACTTATAATATGCTATAAAACCCATAAAGTAAGTTTTTCAATGATAATTAGCTATTTATCGTTGATATTATAGCCGTTTTCCTACAATTGAAGTATACAATCCTTTTTTTAGAATAATTTGCCACCTATAAGTAGTTACATTACATTAGCTACTAAATAGAAGAGTAAGAGGAAAATTTTGGTGATATAATGTATATTCCCAGCGGTGTTTTCATAGTTTCTTGTAAACGTAGCGTTTTATGTATATATACAAGTAGTTTACTTATCATATTGTATAAACCCATAAAATGTATTGTTTCATATAATATAGTATTTATCGGTGATATATAGCTGTTTTCCTACAAAACTTGAAGTATAAAATCATTTTTTAGGTAAGTTGCAACCTATAAGTAGATACAATTAATAAGCTTTAAATTAGAAGAGTAAGAGGTTATTTGTTGATATAACGGTATATTGGGCAAGCGTTTTCTCGTTTCTTGTAAACTGTACGTTATTGTTTATATATACAAGTAGTTTACTGATCATATTGCATATAAACAATAAAATGTAGTGTTTTCATATTGATATTGACCTATTTATCGGTGATATTATAGCTGTTTTCCTACAAATGAAGATAAAATCCTTTTTTTAGAATAATTTGCACCCTATAAGTAAGCTTAATTACATAAAGCTATTAAATAGAAGTGTAAGAGGTTATTTTTGTGTGATTATAACGGTATATTGCAAGCGTTTTCATAGTTTTCTTGTAACTGTCGCGTTATTGTATATATATACAAGTAAGTTTTATTATTATATTGCTATAAAAACTCATAAAATGAGAAGTGTTTTGATGATATTAGCTATTTATCGGTTGGATATATAGCTGTTTTTCCTCAAATTGAAGTATAAAATCCTGTTTTTTAGAATAATTGAACCTCTAAGTAGCTACATTACATTAAGCTATTAAATAGCAGAGTAAGAGGTTATTTATTGTGTATAACGGTATATTGTTTTACATGCGTTTTTCACAAGTTATTTGTAAACTGTAGCGTAGTGTATTTATACAAGTAGTTTTACTACAGATTGCTATAAACCTATAAAAATGTATAGGTTTTAATGATATTAGCTATTTATCGGTGATATATAGCTGTTTCCTACAAATTGACAGTATACAAATCCTTTTTTTTAGAATAATTTCACCTAAAATAAAGTTACATACATTAAGCTATTAAATCGAAGAGTAAAGGTATTTATTGTGATATAACGGTAGTATTGCAAGCGGTTTTTCATAGTTTCTGTAAACTGTAGCGTTTATTATACAAGAGAGTTTACTTATGATATTGCTATAAACCATAAAATGTAGTGGTTTCAATGATTTTAGCTAGTTATCAGTGATATATAGGCTGTTTTCTACAACATTTGAAGTATAAAATCCTTTTTTTAGAATAATTTGCAGCTATACAGTAGCTACATTACATTAAGCTATTAAATAGAAAGAGTAAGAGGTATTGATTGTGATATAAACGGTATTATTGCAAGCGTTTTAATTGTCTTGTTAAACTGTAGCGTATTGTATATATACAAGAGTTTTACTGATCATATTGCTATAAAACCTATAAATGTGGGTTTTCAATGATTATTAGCTATTGATCGTTGATATATAGCTGTTTTCCTACAAAATTGAAGTATACAATCCGTTTTTTTTTATTAATTTGCACCTATAAGTAGGCTTACTTTACATTAAGCTAATAAATAGAAGAGTAGGAGTAAATTTATTGTGATATAACGATATTGCAAGCGTTTTTCATAATTATTCTAAACTTGTAGCGTATTTATTGTAATTATACAAGTAGTTTACTAATTCATATGTATTAAACCATAAATGTAGTGTTTTTTCAATGATTTTAAGCAGCTATCAGTGATATATAAGATGTTTTCCTACAAATTGAAGATAAATCCTTTTTTTTAGTATAGTTGCCGCTATAGTAGCTTACATTACAATTTAAAAGCTATGAAATAGAACGAGTACGAGGTTATTTATTGTGATATATGTATATTGCAACCGTTTTCATAGTTCTTGTCAACTGTAGCGTTATGATATATACAAGTAGTTTATGATCATATGCTATAACACATAAAATGTAGTGTTTTCAATGATATTAGCATATATCTGTGATATATAGCTGTTTCCTACCAAATTTGAAGTATACAATCCTTTTTTAGAATTAATTTGCCACCTATAAGTAGGTTACATTACATTAATGCTATTAAATAGAAGAGTAGGAGGTTATTTATTGTGATATAACGGTATATTGCAAAGCGTTTCATGTTTCTTGTAAACTGTAGTGTTAATTGTATATATACAAGTAGTTTTGCTTATCATTATTGCTATAAACCAATAAAATGTAATGTTTCAATAATATAGCTATATATCGGTGATATATAGCTGTTTTCCTACAAATGAAAGTATAAAATCCTCTTTATAGAATACTTTGCACCTATAAGAAAGCTTACATATATAAGCTATTAAATAGAAGAGTAAGATGTATATATTGTGATATAACGCGTTATATGGGGGGCAAATTTTTTTTGGTTTTTCATTTAGTTATTGTAAACTGTAGCGTTAATTGTATATATACAAGTTAGGTTTACTGATCATATTGCTATAAAAACTATAAAATGAGTGTTTACAATGATATAGCTATTTATCGTGATATATATGTTTTCCTACAAATTGAACGTATACAATCCATCTTTTTAGGAATAATTTGCCACCTATAAATAGCTTCCAATACATTAAGTAATAAATAGAAGAGTAAGAGGTTATTTATTGTGATATAACGGTATATTGCAAGCGTTTTTCATAGTTTTTTGTAAACTGTAGCGTTATTGTATATATATAAGTAGTTTTATTATCATATTGCTAAAAAACCCCATAAAATGTAGTGTTTTCAATGATATTAGCTATTTATCGTTGATAGATAGTGTTTTCCTACAAATTGAGTATACAACCCTTTTTAGAATAATTTGCACCTATAAGTAGCTTAAATTACATTAAGCTAATAAATAGAAGGGGTAAGAGGAAATTTTTTGGGGTATAATGTATATTCCAGCGTTTTTCATAGTTCTTGTAAACGTAGCGTTATTGTATATATACAAGTAGTTTTATTATCATTTTGCTATAAACCATAAAATGTTGTGTTTTCAATAATTTTAGCTATTTATCGGTGATATATAGCTGTTTTCCTACAAATTGAAGTATAAAACCCTCTCTTTAGAGTAATTTTGGCACCTATAAGTAGCTTACATTACATTAAGCTATTAATAGAAGAGTAAGAGGTTATTTATTGTGATAAAACGGATATTGCAAGCGTTTTTCATATTTTCTTGTAAACTGTAGCGTTATTGTATATATACAAGTAGTTTTATTATTAATTGCTATAAACCCATCAAATGTAGTGTTTCCAATGATATTAGCTATTTATCGGTGATATATAGCTGTTTTCCTACAAAATGAAGTATAAAATCCTTTTTTTAGAATAACTTGCACCTATAAGTAGCTACATTACATTAAGCTATTAAATAGAAGAGTAAGAGGTTAGTTATTGTGATAAAACCGGTATATTGCAAGCGTTTTCATAGTTTCTTGTAAACTGTAGGTTAATTGTATATATACAAGTAGTTTTAACTTATATATTGCTATAAACCCATAAAAATGTAGTGTTTTCAATGATATTAGCTATTGATCTGTCCATATATAGCTGTTTTCCTAAAAATTTGAAGTATAAAAAATCCTCTTTTTAGAATAATTTGCACCTATAAAGTAAGTAGTTTACATTACATTAAGCTATTAAATAGAAGAGTAAGAGGTTATTTATTGTGATATAACGGTATATTGCAAGCGTTTTTCATAGTTTCTTATAAACGTAAGTTCTTGTATATATAAAAGTAGTTTTACTTTTTCATATTGCTATAAACCCATAAAATGTAGTGTTTTCAATGATATTAGCTATTTATCGGTGATATATGCTGTTTTCCTACAAATGAAGTATGAAATCCTCTTTTAGAATAATTTGCACATATAAATAGCTTCCATAAATTAAGCTAATAAATAGAAGAGTAGAGATTATTTATTGGGGATATAACGGTATATTGCAAGCGTTTTTCATAGTTTCTTGTAAACTGTAGCGTTAATGTATATATACAAGTAGTTTACTTATCATATTGCTATAAACCCATAAAATGTAGTGTTTTCAATGATATTAGCAAATTTATCGTTGATAGATAGCTGTTTTCCTACAAATTTAAGTATACAATCCTTTTTTTAGAATAATTTGCACCTATAATTAGCTTACATTACATTAAGCTATTAAATAGAAGTGTAAGAGGTTTTTTTGTGTGTATAACGGTATATTGCAAGCGTTTTTCATAGTTTCTGTAAACTGTAGCGTTATTGTATATATATACAAGTAGTTTTACTTATTATTTTGCTATAAAACTATAAAATGTAGTGTTTTCAATGATATTAGCTATTTATCGGTGATATATAGCTGTTTTCCTACAAATTGAAGTATAAAATCCTGTTTTTAGAATAATTTGCACCTATAAGTAGCTTACATTACTTAAGCTATTAAATAGAAGAGTAAGAGGTTATTTATTGTGATATAACGGTATATGCATGCGTTTTCATAGTTTCTTGTAAACTGTAGGTTATTGTATTATACAAGTAGTTTTACTTATCAGATTGCTAAAAAACCTATAAAATGTAGTTTTTTCAATGAATTAGCTATTTATCGGTGATATATAGCTGTTTCCTACAAATTGAAGTATACAACCCTTTTTTTTAGAATAATTTCCACCTAAATAAGCTTACATTACATTAAGCTATAAATAGAAGAGTAAGAGGTTATTTATTGTGATAAACGGTATATTGCAAGCGTTTTTCATAGTTTGTTGTAAACTGTAGCGTTATTGTATATATACAAGAAGTTTACTTTCATATGCTATAACCATAAAATGTAGTGTTTTCAAGTTTTTAGCATTTATCGTAAATTATAGCTGTTTTCCTAAAAATTAAAATAAAAATCCTTTTTTTAGAAAAATTTTGCAGTATAAGTTAATTTTTTAACANAAAGGGTTTTTTCATAGTTTTTCTTTTTGTAAACTGTAAGCGTTATTGTATAATACAAGTAGTTTTTACTTATCCATTGCTATAAACCCATAAAATGTAGTGTTTTCAATGATATTAGCTATTATCGGTGATATATAGCTGTTTTCCTACAAATTGAAGTATAAAATCCTCTTTTTAGAATAATTTGCCTATATAAATAGCTTACATAAATTAAGCAAATAAATAGAAGGTAAGGGGTTTATTTATTGTGATATAACGGATATTACAAGCGTTTTTTCATAGTTTCTTGTAAATTTGTAGCGTTATTGTATATATACATGTTATTTTACTTATCAATTGCTATAAACCCATAAAATGTAGTGTTTTCAATGATATTAGCTATTTATCGGTGATATATAGCTGTTTTCCTAAAAATTTGAAGTATAAAATCCTCTTTTTAGAATAATTTGCACCTAAAAAGTAGCTCCCTTAAACATTAAGCTTTTAAAATAAAAGTGGTAAGAGGTTATTTTTGTGATATAACGGTTATTGCAAGCTTTTTTCATAGTTTCTTGTAAACTGTAGCGTTATTGTATAATAAAAAGTAGTTTTTATTATAATTGCTTATAAACCCATAAAATGTAGTTGTTTTCAATGATATTAGCTATTTATCGGTGATAAAATAGCTGTTTTCCTACAAATTGAAGTATACAATCCTTTTTTAGAATAATTTTCCACCTAAAATAAGCTTACATTACATTAAGCTATTAAATAGAAGAGTAAGAGGTTATTTATTGTGATATAACGGTATATTGCAAGCGTTTTTCATAGTTTCTTGTAAACTGTAGCGTTATTGTATAATACAAGAAGTTTTACTTATCATTTTGCTATAAACCCATAAAATGTAGTGTTTTTCAATTATTTTAGCTAGTTATCAATGATATATAGCTGTTTTCCTACAAATTGAAGTATAAAACCTTTTTTTAGAATAATTTGCAGCTATAAGTAGCTTACATTACATTAAGCTTTTAAAATTTAAAAGAGTAAGAGGTTATTTATTGTGATATAACGGTATATTGAAAAGCGTTTTCATTGTTTCTTGTAAAACTGTAGCGTTATTGTATATTACAAGTAGTTTTATGATCATATTGCTATAACCTTTATAAAATGTGGTGTTTTCAATGATATTAGCTATTTATCGTTGATATATAGCTGTTTTCCTACAAATTGAAGTATACAATCCTTTTTTTTAGAATAATTTGCACCTATAAGTAGCTTACATTACATTAAGCTAATAAATAGAAGAGTAAGAGTAAATTTATTGTGATATAACGGTATATTCCAAGCGTTTTTCATAGTTTCTTGTAATCTGTAGCGTTATTGTATTTATACAAGTAGTTTTACTTATTATATGGCTATAAACCCATAAAATGTAGTGTTTTCAATGATTTTAGCTAGTTATCAGTGATATATAGCTGTTTTCCTACAAATTGAAGTATAAAATCCTTTTTTTAGAATAATTTGCAGCTATAAGTAGCTTACATTACATTAAGCTATTAAATAGAAGAGTAAGAGGTTATTTATTGTGATATAACGGTATATAGCAAGCGTTTTTCATAGTTTCTTCTAAACTGTAGCGGTATTGTATATATACATGTAGTTTTACTTATCAGATTGCTATAAACCTATAAAATGTAGTGTTTTCAATGATATTAGCTATTTATCGGTGATATATAGCTGTTTTCCTACAAACTGAAGTATACAATCCTTTTTTTAGAATAATTTGCACCTATAAGTAGCTTACATTACATTAAGCTATTAAATAAAAAGAGTAAGAGGTTATTTATTGTGATATAACGATATATTGCAAGCGTTTTTTATAATTTCTTCTAAACTGTAGCGTTATTGTATATATACAAGTAGTTTTACTTATCATATTGCTATAAACCCATAAAATGTAGTGTTTTTAATGATATTAGCTATATATCTGTGATATATAGCTGTTTTCCTACAAATTGAAGTATACAATCCTTTTTTTAGAATAATTTGCACCTATAAGTAGCTTACATTACATTAAGCTATTAAATAGAAGAGTAGGAGGTTATTTATTGTGATATAAGGGTATATTGCAAGCGTTTTTCATAGTTTCTTGTAAACTGTAGCGTTATTGTATATATACAAGTAGTTTGTACTTATCATAGTGCTATAAACCATAAAAAGTAGTGTTTCAATGATCATTAGCTATTTCTCTGGTGGATATATAGCTGTTTTCCGACAAATTGAAGTATAAAATCCTCTTTTTAGAAATAATTGGCAATATAAGTAGCTACAGTACATAAGCTATTAAATTACAAGAGTAAGATTGTTAAGTTATTGTGAAATAACGGTATATTGCAAGCGTTTTTGATAGTTTCTTGTAAACTGTGCGTATTGTATATATACAAGTAAGTTTTACTTATCATATGCTAAATAAACCATAAAATGTAGTGTTTCAATGATTTTAGCTAGTTATCAGTGATAGATAGCTGTTGTTTCTTACAAATGAAGTATAAACCCTTTTTTTAGAATAATTTGCATCTATAAGTAGCTCCTTACATTAAATTAAGCTATTAAATAGAAGAGTAAGAGGTATTATTTGTGATATACCGGTATATGCATGCGTTTTTCATGGTTGCTTGTAACACTGTAGCGTTATTATATATATACAAGTCGTTTTACTGACATATTGCTATAAACCGATAAATGTAGTGTTTTCAATGATACTTAGCTATTAATCGGTGATATATAGCTGTTTTCCTACAAATTGAAGTATAAAATCCTCTTTTTAGAATAATTTGCAATATAAATAGCTTAATTAAATTAAGCTTAATAAATTAGAAGAGTAAGAGGATTTTTGGATATACGGTTATATTGCAAGCGTTTTTCATAGTTTCTTGTAAACTGTAGCGTTATTGTATTTATTTAAGTAGTTTTACTTAGCATATTGCTATAAACCCAAAAATGAGTGTTTTCAATGGATTAAGCTATTTATCGTTGCAGATAGCTGTTTTCCTACAAATGAAGTATACAATCCTTTTTTTAGATAATTTCGACCTCTAAGTAAGCTACATTACATTAACTATAAATGAAGAGTAAGAGGAAATTTATTCGTGAGTTAATTTATATTCAGCGTTTGTCATAGTTTTCTTGTAAACTGTTAGCGTTTGTATATATACAAGTTAGTTTACTTATCATATGCTATAAAACCCAAAAATGTTGTGTTTCAATAATATCAGTATTATCGGTGATATCTAGCTGTTTTCCCTACAAAATTGAAGTATAAAATCCTCTCATTTAGAGTAATTTGCCACCTATAAGTAGCTTACATTACATTAAGCTATTAAATAGAAGAGTAAGAGGTTATTTATTGTGTATAACGGTATATTGCAAGCGTTTTTCATAGTTTCTTTAAACTGTAGCGTTATTGTATATATTACAAGTATTTTTACTTTATTATATTGCTATAAAACCAAAAATGTAGTGTTTATCACAATGATATTAAGACTATTTCTCGTGATATATAGCTGTTTCTACAAATTGAAGTATAAAAATCCTCTTTTAGAATAAACTTGCACATATAAGTAGCTTACATTACATTAAGCTATTAAATAGAAGAGTAAGAGGTGTATTACTGTGATATAACGGTATATTGCAGCGTTTTTCATAGTTTCTAGTAAACTGTAGTGTTATTAAATATACAAGTAGTTTTACTTATTAGATTGCTATAAACCCATTAAAATGTTGGTGTTTCTCCAATGATAGCTATTTATCGGTGATAATAGCTGTTTCACTACAAAATTGAAGTAATAAAAATCCTCTTTTTAGAATAATTGCACTAATACGTAACTTACATTCACATTAGCTATAAATAGAAGAGTTAAGAGGTTATTTATTGTGATATCAACTGTATATTAAGCGTTTTTTATCGTTTCTTGAAACTGTAGCGTATTGTATTTATACAAGTAGTTTATATTATATTGCTATTAATGCCATAAAAATGTAGTGTTTTCATAGATTTTAGCTAGTTATCAGTGATATATAGCGTTTTACTACCAAAATTTGAAGTATAAATCCTTTTTTAGAATATTTGGCAAGTTATAAGTAGCTAATTACATTAAGCTATTAAATAGAAGAGTACGAGGTTATTTATGTGATATAACGGTATTAGCAAACATTTTTCAAGTTTCTTCTAAACTGTAGGGTATTGTATATATACCAAGTAGTTTTACTTAAATCAGATGGCTAAAACCTATTAAAATGTAGCGTTTCAATTGATATTAGCTATTTATCGGTTGACTATAGCTGTTTTTCTAGAAAGTGAAGTATCCACATCCTTTTTTTAAGAATAATTTGCACCCTATAAGTAGCTTAAATTGCATTAAGCTATTAAATAGAAGAGTAAGAGGTTATTTATGTGATATACCGGTATTATTGCAAGCGTTTTTTTCATAGTTTTTCTAACCTGTAGCTTATGTTTATATACAAGTAGTTTTACTTATATATTGCTGATAAACCCATAAAATGTGTTGTTTGAATGATTTTTAGGTAGTTATCAGTGATATATAGCTGTTTTCTACAAATTGAAGTATAAAATCTCTTTTAGAATAATTTGCATATATAAGTAGCTGGCATTTACATTAAAGATTAAATAGAAAAGTAAGAGGTTATTTATTGTGATATAACGGTAGATTGCAAGCTGTTTTTTCATAGTTTCTTGTAAAACTGTAGCGATTATTGTATATACAAGTAGTTTTACTTATCATATTGCTATAACCCATAAAATGTAGGGTTTCAATGATATTAGCTATTATCGGTGATATATAGTTGTTTTCAACAAATGAAGTATAAAATCCTCTTTTTAGAATAAATTGGCCACCTATAAGTAGCTTACATTACATTAAGCTATTAAATAGAAGAGTAAGAGGTTATATATTGTGATATAACGTATAATTGCAAGCGTTTTTCATAGTTTCTTGTCAACTGTTAGCGTTATGTAAGATATACCAAGTAGTTTTCGAATCATTATGCTATAAACACATAAAATGTAGTGTTTTTCAATGATATTAGGCTAATATCGGTGATAATATAGCTGTTTTCCTACCAAATGAAGTATACAATCCTTTGTTTGAATAATTTTACCTATAAGTAGCTTACATTACATTAAGCCTATTAAATAGAAGAGTAGGAGGTATTGTATTGTGAATATAACGGTAGACTGGCAAGCGTTTTTCAAGTTTCTGTAAACTGTAGCGTTATTGTATATATACAAGTAGTTTTACGTATTATATTGCATAAAACCCATATTACAATGTAGTGTTTGCAATGCTATTAGCTATTACGGTGATTTATGGCTGTTTTCCAACAAAATTGAAGTAAATATTAAATCCTCTTTTTAGGATAATTTGCCACCTATAAGTAGCATTACATTACATTAAGTATTAAATAGAAGAGTAAGAGGTTATTATTGTGATATAACGGTATATTGCAAGCGTTTTTCATAGTTCTGTTAAACGGTAGCGTATTGATAATAACAAGTAGTTTACTGATCTATTGCTATAAACCATAAAATGTAGTGTTTGCAATGATTTTAGCTAGTTATTCCCCCAGTATATGTATCTGTTTTTCTACCAAATTGAAGTATAAAAATCCCTCTTTTAGAATAATTTGCACCTATAAGTAGCTTTACATTAAATTAAGTATTAAATAGAAGAGTAAGATGTTATTTATTGTGATATAAACGGTATATTGCAAGCGTTTTTTTAATAGTTTCTTGTAAAAACTGTAGCGTTATTGTATATATACAAGTGTTTTACTGCTGCATAATTGTATAAACCTAATAAACTGTAGGTTTTCAATGATATTAGCTATCTCATCGATGATCATATAGCTCTTTCCTACAAATGATAGTTAAAATCCCTTTTTAGAAAATTGCACCTATAAATAGCTTACATTACATTAAGCTAATAAAAATACAAGAGTAAAGAGGTAGTTATGTGATATAACGGTATATTGCAAGCGTTTTCATAGTTTCTTGGTAAAACTGCTAGCGTTATTGTATATATACAGTAGTTTACTTATCATATTGCTATAAACCCATAAAATGTAGTGTTTTTAAGATATTAGCTATTTATCGGTGATATATAGATGTTTCCAACAATTGAAGTATAAAAGACCCTTCTTTTTAGAAGAATTGGCACCTAATAAGTAGCTTACATTACATTAAGCTAGTAATACCAGAGTAAGACGGTTAGTTTATTGTGATATAACGTATATGCAAGCGTTTTCATAGTTTCTTGTTAAATGTAGCGTTATTGTAATATATACAAGTAGTTTTACTTATCATATGCTATAAACCCATAAAATGTAGGTTTTCAATGGGATATTAGCTTGTTATCGGTGATTATAGCTGTTTTCTACAAATTGAAGTATAAAACCTTTTTTAGAATAATTTGCACCTATAATTAGCTACATTTACATTAAGCTATTAAATAGAAGAAGTAAGCGGTTATTTATTGTGATATAACGGAATGCAAGCGTTTTTTCATAGGTCTTGTAAAACTGTAGCGTTATTGTATATATACAAGTAGTTTTACTATTCATATTGCTAAACCCATAAAATGTAGAGTTTTCTAATGATTTTAGCTGTATCAGTGATATATAGGCTGTTTTCCTACAAATTGAATTATAAATCATTTTTAAGAAATTTTGCAAATATAAGTAGCTTACATACATCGCTATTAATAGAAAGTAAGAGGTTATTGATTGTATTATAACGGATATTGCAAGCGTTTTTCATTGTTTCTTGTAAAACTGTAGCGTTATTTGTATATATTACAAGTAGTGTTACTTATTCATATACTACTATGTAAAACACTAAATATGTTAGTGTTTTCAATTTATGAGGCTATTTATCGGTGATATATAGCTGTTTTCCTACAATTGAAGTATAAATATTGCTTTTTAGAATAATTTGCATTAATATAGTTACATACATTAAGCTATTAATACAAGAGTGAGAGGTTATTTATGTGATATACCGGTATAATGCAAGCGTTTTTCATAGTTCTCTAAAACTGTAGCTTCATTGTAGATCTACAAGTAGTTTCACTTATTATATTGCCTTATAAAGCATAAATGTATGTTTTCAAGATTTTAGTAGTTACAGTCGATATATAGCTGTTTTCCTACAAATTGAAAGTATAAAATCCTTGTTTTAGGAATAAATTTGCCACCTATAAATGCCTTACCATTACAATAAGATAATAAAATACAAGAGGAAGAGGTTATTTATGTGATATACGTATATTGCAAGCGTTTTCATCGTTTCTTGTAAAATGTAGCGTTATTGTATATATACACGTAGGATACTTTCATTTTGCTATAAACCCATAAAATGTAGTGTTTCAATGATATTAGCTATTATCGGTGATATATAGCTGTTTTCCAACAAATTGAAGTATAAATTCATCATTCTAGAATAATTGGCACCTATAGTAGCTTACATTACATTAAGCTATTAAATATAAGAGTAGGAGGATTTATTGTGATATAACGGTATATTGCAGCGTTTTTCATAGTTTCTTGTAAACTGTAGCGTTATTGTATTATACAAGTAGTGGTACTTACCATTTTGCTTATAAACCCATAAAATGTAGTGTTTTCAATGATATTGCTATATCGGTGATATATAGCTGTTTCCTACAAATGGGAGTATAATCCTCTTTTAGAATAATTGCACTATAAGTAGCTTACATTACACTTAAGCTATTAAAAAAAAAAAAAAAAAAAAAGGGGAAAAAAGGGGGGGAGGGGGTTAAGAGGTTATTTATGTTTAACTAACGGTATATGCAAGCGTTTCATAGTTTCTTGAAACTCGTAGCGTTATTGTATTATACAAGTAGTTTTACTTATCAATGCTTATAAACCATAAAATGTATAGTGTTTTCAATGAATTAGCTATTTATCGGTGAATATAGCTGTTTTCCCAAATATGAAGTATTCAAAATCCTCTTTTTACAATAATTTGCACCTATAAATAGCGTACATTAAATTACATAAAGCTAATAAATAGAAGAGTAGGAGGTTATTGAATTGTGATTTATAACGGTATATTGCAAGCGTTTTTTCATAGTTTCTTGTCAACGGTAGCTTATTGTATAAATACAAGTAGTTTTACTTCATTTGCTATAACCTTAAAATGTAGTGTTTTCAATAATATTAGCTATTATCGGTTTGAATATAGCTGTTTTCCTACAAATTGAAGTATAAATCATCTTTTAGGGTAATTTGCACCTAAAATTGCTTACATACATTAAGCTAATTAAATAGAAGGAGTAACGAGGTTATTATTGTGATATTAACGGTATATTGACAGCGTTTTCATAGTGTTCTTGTAAACTGTAGCGATTATTGTATTAATACAAGTAGTTTTACTTATTATATTGCTATCAAACCCCAAAAAATGTAGGCTTTCAATGATATTAGCTATTTATCGGTGAATTAGCGGTTTTCCTACAGAATGAAGTATAAAAATCCTCTTTTTAGAATAATTTGCACCTTAAGTAAGTAGCTTACATTACATTAACTATTAAAATAGAAGAGTAAGAGGTTATTATTGTGATATAAACGGTGATATGCAAGCGTTTTCATAGGTTCTTATAAACTGTAACCGTTATTGGATATATACAAGTAGTTTTACTGATCAATTGCTACAAACCTATAAAAGTGTAGTTGTTTTCAATGATATTAGCATTTATCGGTGATATATAGCTGTTTTCCTACAAATTGAAGGCATACTATCCTTCTTTTAGAATAATTGGCACCTATAAGTAGCTTACATTACATTAAGCTATTAAATAGAAGTAGTAAGAGGTTAGTTATTGTGATATAACGGTATATTGCAAGCGTTTTTCATAGGTTTATTGTAAAAACGGTAGCGTTTTTTTTTTAAATTTTATCATATACAAGTAGTTTTACTTATTATATTGCTATGAAACCATAAAATGTATTGTTTCAATGATATTAGCTATTTATCGGGATATATAGCTGTGTCCTACAAATTGAAAGTATAAAAATACTCTTTTAGAATAATTTGCACCTATAGTAGGCTTACATTACATTAAGCTCCTTAAATAGAAGAGTAAGATGTATTTATTGTGATATAAACAGGTATATTGCAAGCGTGTTTCATAGTTTCTTGTAAACTTGTAGCGTAGTGTATATATACCAAGTAGTTTTACTTATCATATGCTTATAAACCCATAAAATGTTAGCTTTTCAGTGATTTAGCGAGTTATTCAGTGATATAAGCTGTTTTCCTACAAATGAAGTATAAAAATCCTTTTTTTCGAATTAATTTGCAGGCTATAAAAGTACTTACATTACATTAAGCTATTAATAGAAGAGTAAGAGGGTTATTTATGTGATATAAACGGATATTGCAACGTTTTCATCAGTTTCTTGTAAACTGTAGCGTTTTATGTATATATAACAAGTAGTTTTACTTATTATCATGCTATAAAACCCTTAACATGTAGTTGTTTCAATGATATTAGCTATTTATCGGGATATATAGCTGTTTTCCTACAAATTGAAGTATAAAAATCCTCTTTTAGATAATTTGCACCTATAAGTAGCTAATATACATTAAGCTATTAAATAGAAGAGTAGAGGTTATTATTTTAATGATATAACGGTATATTGCAAGCGTTTTTCATAGTTTCTTGTAAAACTGTAGCGTTATTGTATATATTAAAGTTAGGATTACTATATTATCTGCATATAAACCATAAAATGAGTGTTTTCAATGATATTAGCGATTTACGGTGATATATAGCTGTTTCCAACACAATTGAAGTATAAAATCTCATTTTAGAATAATTGCACCTATATGTAGATTAATACCATTAAAGCTATTAAAATATATGAGTAAGAGGTTAAGGTATGGAATATAACGGTATATTGCAAGCGTTTTTTCATAGTTTCTTGTAAAACTGTAGCGTTATGTATACTATACAAGTCGTTTTACTTATCATTTTGTATAAACCATAAAAGTAGTGTTGTCAATGATATTAGCATTTACGGTGAAGATAGCTGTTTTCTTACAAATGGAAGTATAAAATCCTCTTTTTAGAATAATTTGACCTTATAAGTAGCTTACATTCATTAAGCTATTAAATAGAAGAAGTAAGAGGTTATTTATTGTGTTATAACGGTATATGCAAGCGTTTCATAGTCTTGTAAACTGTAGCGGTAATGATATATACAAGTAGTTGTATTATCATATTGCTATAAACCCATAAAAGTAGGGTTTTCAATGTATTAGCTATTATCGGTGATATATACCGTTTTCCTACAAATGAAGTATAAAAATCTTCTTTTACAATACACCTATAAATAGCCTACATTAAATACATAAAGCTAATAAATAGACGAGTAGGAGGCATTTTTGTGATATACGGTATATTGCCAAGCGTTTGTCATTAGTTTCTTGTAAAACTGTAGCTTTATTGGTTATTATACAAGTAGTTTTAATTATCAATAAGCTATAAACCCCATAACAGTAGCAGGGTTTTCATATATTAGCTATTATCGGTGAAATATAGCTGTTTTCCTACAAATGAAGTATAAAATCCTCTTTTTAGTAGTAATTTGCACCTATAAGTCGCTTACATTACATTAAGCTATTAAATAGAAGAGTAAGAGGTTATTTATTGGGATATAACGGTTATATTGCCAGCGTTTTCATAGTTTCTTGTAAAACGGTAGCGTTATTGTTATTATACAAGTAGTTTTACTTATTATATTGCTATAAAACCCATAAAATGTAGTGTTTTCAATGATATTAGCTATTGATCGGTGATATATAGCTGTTTTTCCTACAAATTGAAGTATAAAATCCTATTTTTAGAATATATTTGCCATATAAGAAGTAGCTTACATTAAATAAGCTATAAATAGAACGAGTAAGAGGTTATTTATTGTGATATAACGGATATTGCAGCGTTTGCATAGTTTTCTTATCAACTGTAACGTTCTTGTATATATACAAGTAGTTTTTACTGATCTATTGCTATAAAACCAAAAATGTAGTGTTTTCAATGATATAGCCTATTTATCGGTGATCTATAGCTGTTTTCATACAAATTGAAGTATAAAATCCTCCTTAAGAATAATTTGACCTATAAGTAGCGTACATTACATTAAGCTAATTAAATAGAAGAGTTAAGAGGTTATTTATTGTGATATAAAACGGTATATTGCAAGC
>JACEEZ010021638.1:0-10849 GCA_016584305.1 Chionoecetes opilio
AATTGTAGGAAAACAGCTATATATAACCGATAAATAGCTAATATCATTGAAAACACTACATTTTATGGGTTTATAGCAATATGATAAGTAAACTTACTTGTATATATACAATAACGCTACAGTTTACAAGAAACTATGAAAAACGCTTGCAATATACCGTTATATCACAATAAATACCCTATTACTCTTCTATTTAATAGCTTAATGTAATGTAAGCTACTTATAGGTGCAAATTATTCTAAAAAGAGGATTTTATACTTCAATTTGTAGGAAAACAGCTATATATCACCGATAAATAGCTAATATCATTGAAAACACTACATTTTATGGGTTTATAGCAATATAATAAGTAAAACTACTTGTATATATACAATAACGCTACATTTTACAAGAAACTATGACAAACGCTTGCAATATACCGCTATATCACAATAAATAACCTCTTACTCTTCTATTTATTAGGATAATGTAATGTAAGCTACTTATAGGTGCAAATTATTCTAAAAAAAGGATTGTATACTTCAATTTATAGGAAAACAGCTATATATCACCGATAAATATTTAATATCATTGAAAACACTACATTTTATGGGTTTATAGCAATCTGATAAGTAAAACTACTTGTATATATACAATAACGCTACAGTTTACAAGAAACTATGAAAAACGCTTGCAATATACCGTTATATCAAAATAAATAACCTCTTACTCTTCTATTTAATAGCTTAATGTAATGTAAGCTACTTATAGGTGCAAATTATTCTAAAAAAAAGATTTTATACCTCAATTTGTAGGAAAACAGCTATATATCACTGATAACTAGCTAATATCATTGAAAACACTACATTATATGGGTTTATAGCAATATGATAAGTAAAACTGTTTGTATATAGACAATAACGCTACAGTTTACAAGAAACTATGAAAAACGCAAGCAATATACCGTTATATCACAATAAATAACCTCTTACTCTTCTATTTAATAGCTTAATGTAATGTAAGCTACTTATAGGTGCAAATTATTCTTAAAAGAGGATTTTATACTTCAATTTGTAGGAAAACAGCTATATATCACCGATAAATAGCTAATATCATTGAAAACACTACATTTTATGGGTTTATAGCAATATGATAAGTAAAACTACTTGTATATATACTATAACGCTACAGTTTACAAGAAACTATGAAAAACGCTTGCAATATACCGTTATATCACAATAAATTTCCTCCTACTCTTCTATTTAATAGCTTAATGTAATGTAAGCTACTTATAGGTGCAAATTATTCTAAAAAGATGATTTTATACTTCAATTTGAAGGAAAACAGCTATATATCACTGATAACTAGCTAAAATCATTGAAAACACTACATTTTATGGGTTTATAGCAATATGATAAGTAAAACTACTTGTATATATACTATAACGCTACAGTTTACAAGAAACTATGAAAAACGCTTGCAATATACCGTTATATCACAATAAATTTCCTCCTACTCTTCTATTTAATAGCTTAATGTAATGTAAGCTACTTATAGGTGCAAATTATTCTAAAAAGAGGATTTTATACTTCAATTTGAAGGAAAACAGCTATATATCACTGATAACTAGCTAAAATCATTGAAAACACTACATTTTATGGGCTTATAGCAATATAATCAGTAAAACTACTTGTATATATACAATAACGCTACAGTTTAGAAGAAACTATGAAAAAACGCTGCAAATACCGTTATATCACAATAAATAACCTCTTACTCTTCTATTTAATAGCTTAATGTAATGTAAGCAACTTATAGGTGCAAATTATTCTAAAAAGAGGATTTTATACATCAATTTGTAGGAAAACAGCTATATATCACCGATAAATAGCTAATATCATTGAAAACACTACATTTTATGGGTTTATAGCAATATAATAAGTAAAACTTCTTGTATATATACAATAACGCTACAGTTTACAAGAAACTATGAAAAACGCTTGCAATATACCGTTATATCACAATAAATAACCTCTTACTCTTCTATTTACTAGCTTAATGTAATGTAAGCTACTTATAGGGGCAAATTATTCTAAAAAAAGGATGGGATACTTCAATTTGTAGGAAAACAGCTATATATCACCGATAAATAGCTAATATCATTGAAAACACTACATTTTATGGGTTTATATCAATATAATAAGTAAAACTACTTGTATATATACAATAACGCTACAGTTAAGAAGAAACTATGAAAAACGCTTGCAATATACCGTTATATCACAATAAATAACCTCTTACTCTTCTATTTAATAGCTTAATGTAATGTAAGCTACTTATAGGTGCAAATTATTCTAAAAAGAGGATTTTATACTTCAATTTGTAGGAAAACAGCTATATATCACCGATAAATAGC
Source organism: Chionoecetes opilio (assembly GCA_016584305.1). Lineage (NCBI taxonomy): Eukaryota > Metazoa > Arthropoda > Malacostraca > Decapoda > Majidae > Chionoecetes > Chionoecetes opilio. Next base: position 2,396 of record JACEEZ010021638.1, read on the forward strand.
TAATATCATTGAAAACACTACATTGTATGGGTTTATAGCAATATAATAAGTAAAACTACTTGTGTATATACAATAACGCAACAGTTTAGAAGAAACTATGAAAAACGCAAGCAATATACCGTTATATCACCATAAATAACCTCTTACTCTTCCATTTATTAGTTTAATGTAATGTAAGCTACTTATAGGTGCAAATTATTCTAAAAAAAGGATTTTATACTTCAATTTGTAGGAGAAAAGCTATATATCACCGACAAATAGCTAATATTATTGAAAACACTACATTTTATAGGTTTATAGCAATATGATAAGTAAAACTACTTGTATATATACAATAACGCTACATTTTACAAGAAACTATGACAAACGCTTGCAATATACCGCTATATCACAATAAATAACCTCTTACTCTTCTATTTATTAGGATAATGTAATGTAAGCTACTTATAGGTGCAAATTATTCTAAAAAAAGGATTGTATACTTCAATTTGTAGGAAAACAGCTATATATCACCGATAAATATTTAATATCATTGAAAACACTACATTTTATGGGTTTATAGCAATCTGATAAGTAATACTACTTGTATATATACAATAACGCTACAGTTTACAAGAAACTATGAAAAACGCTTGCAATATACCGTTATATCACAATAAATAACCTCTTACTCTTCTATTTAATAGCTTAATGTAATGTAAGCTACTGATAGGTGCAAATTATTCTAAAAAAAAGATTTTATACCTCAATTTGTAGGAAAACAGCTATATATCACTGATAACTAGCTAATATCATTGAAAACACTACATTATATGGGTTTATAGCAATATGATAAGTAAAACTACTTGTATATAGACAATAACGCTACAGTTTACAAGAAGCTATGAAAAACGCTTGCAATATACCGTTATATCACAATAAATAACCTCTTACTCTTCTATTTAATAGATTAATGTAATGTAAGCTACTTATAGGTGCAAATTATTCTAAAAAGAGGATTTTATACTTCAATTTGTAGGAAGACAGCTATATATCACTGATAACTAGCTAAAATCATTCAAAACACTACATTTTATGGGTTTATAGCAATATAATAAGTAAAACTACTTGTATATATACAATAACGCTACAGTTTAGAAGAAACTATGAAAAACGCTTGCAATAAACAGTTATATCACAATATATAACCTCTAACTCTTCTATTTAATAGCTTAATGTTATGTAAGCTACTTATAGGTGCAAATTATTCTAAAAAGAGGATTTTATACTTCGATTTGTAGGAAAACAGCTATATATCACCGATAAATAGCTAATATCATTGAAAACACTACATTTTATGGGTTTATAGCAATATGATAAGTAAAACTACTTGTATATATACAATAACGCTACAGGTACAAGAAACTATGAAAAACGCTTTGCAATATACCGTTATATCAAATAAATAACCTCTTACTCTTTATTTAATAGCTTAATGTAATGTAAGCTATGTATATCAAAATTATTCCAACAAAATTTGTATACTGCAATTTGTAGGAAAACAAGCTATATATCACCTAATATATTATAGAATATATGTAAACACTACATTTTATGGTTATAGCAATTAAAGTAAAACTACTTATAGTTCAATAAACCTACAGTTTACAAGAAACTATGAAAAACTTGCAATATACGTTAATTCACAATAAAATTCCTCCATCTTTATAAATAGCTTAATGTAATGTAGCTACTTATAGGTGCAAATTATTCTAAAAAGAGGTTTTATACTTCAATTTGTAGGAAAACAGCTTATATCATATAATAGCTAAAATCATTGAAAACATACATTATGGTTTATAGCAATATAATAAGTAAAAATACTAGTTATATAATAAATAACCTACAGTTTACAGAAACTATGTAAATAACGCTGCAATACGTTATTCAAAATAAATAACCTCTTACTCTTCTATTTAATAGTTAAGTAATGTAAGCTATTATAGGTGCAAATTATTCTAAAAAAAAGATTTTAGTACCAATATTGTAGGAAAAAGCTATTATCACTTATAGATAACTAAATCATTTGAAAACAACTACATTTTATGGCTTTATAGCAATATATAAGTAAAAACTACTTGTATATATACAATAACGCTACAGTTTACAAGAAACTATGAAAAACGCTTGCAATATACATTTATATACAATAAAAACCTTTACTCTTCTATTAATAGCTTAATGTAAGTAAGCACTTATTAGGTGCAATTATTCTAAAAAGAGGATTTTATACTTCAATTGAGGAAAACAGCTATATATACACTGATAACTACTAAAATATTCAAAATACTACATTTTATGGGTTTATAGCTAATACAATAAGTAAACTACTGTAATATTCAATACGTACAGTTTAGAAGAAACTATAAAAACGTCTTGCAATATACCGTATATCACAATAAATAACCTCTTACTTCTATTTAATAGCTAATTATGTAGTATTAGGTGCAAATTATTCTAAAAAGAATTTTATTCTCAATTTGTAGGAAAACAGCTATATATCACTGATAACTAGCTAAACTCATTGAAAAACACTACATTTTATGGGTTATAGCAATATAAGTAAAACTACTTGTATATATATACAATAACGCTACAGTTTACAAGAAACTATGAAAAACGCTTGCAATATACCGTTATATCACAATAAATAACCTCTTACTCTTCTATTTACTAGCTTAATGTAATGTAAGCTACTTATAGGTGCAAATTATTCTAAAAAGAGCATTTTATACTTCAATTTGTAGGAAAACAGCTATATATCACCGATAAATAGCTAAGATCATTGAAAACACTACATTTTATTTTATAAAAGAAGTAAATTTTAAAAATAAAAAAACGTTTAAAAAAATAAAAACCTTAATTTCCCCTTTATCCAAAAAAAAACCTTTTTCTTTTTTTAAATTAAAAAAGGGGGTTTAAAACCAAATTTTTAAAAAAATTTAACCAAATTTAGGAAAAAAAATTAACACCTAAAAAGTTTTCATTAAAAAACTATTTTATTTTTATAGAAAAATTTTTAAAAATTTTAAAATTTCAAAAAACCTAAAATTTTAAAAAAACTTAAAATTTTTTTAATTAGTTTTCCACTAAAAAATCCCTTTTTTTAAAATTTTTAAATTAAATTTTAAATTTTTTTGGCAAATATTTAAAAAAAATTTTTTTAAAACCAAATTTTGGTTTTAAAATTTTAAATAAAATATTGAAAAAAACCCCTTTTTTGGGTTTTTAAAAGATGAAAACTATTTTTTAAAAAAAAAACCTTTTACCTATAAAAAGCTTAAAAATTTTTTATCCAAAAAAAATCTTAATTTAAATCTTAATTTTAAAAAAATTTTAAGGGGAAAATTATTCTAAAAAAAGGTTTTTTACTTTTTTTTTGGGAAAAATATATTTAAAAAAAAAAATCATTAAACACTAAATTGGGTTTTTACTTTTTAAAAAAAAATTTTTATTTCAATAAGCTAATTTTAAAGAAAAATATAAAAAGCTTAAAAAATTTTTTTTAAAAAAAAACCCTTTTTTTTTTAAAGCTAATTAAGAACTACTTATGTTATTCTAAAAAAAAGGGTTTTATATTTTGTAAAAAAGAAAAATAAAACCGATAAAAAATATTAAAACCTAAATTTTTTTATAGCTAGAAAAAAATACTTTAAACAATAAATTCTTTAAAAAATTGAAAAACCCTTCAATTTTAACGTTATTCACAAAAAATTTCCCCTTTTTTTATTTAAAAAGCTTATTTTTAAGTTTTAGGGAAATTATTTAAAAAATTTTTAACTTAAAAAAGAAAAAAATACCCCCCAAAAAAATTAAAAAAAATAAATTTTTTTTTAAGCAATTAATGTAAAAAAAATTTAATAAGAAAAAGAATTTTAAAAAAAAACGTAATAAAACCTTTTACAATTTAAAAAAACCTTTTTTTTTTATTCAAAGTAAGAACTATTTAAAATTTTTCTAAAAAAAGGGGTTTAAAAGGGAAAACCTATAATCAACTAAAAAATTTTCATTTAAAAAAATATTTAGGGGTTTTTTAAACAAAAAAAATTTAAAAATTTTTTTATCAATAAAAACGGGGAGAAAAACTATAAAAAAACCTTAAAAAGTTAAAAACCCCAAAAAAAAAAATTTACTTTTATTTTAAAACTTAATTTTTAAAAACACTTTAAGGAAAATTTTTTAAAAAAGAGGGTTTTTTCCCTTTTGGAAAAAAAAATTTAAAAAATTAAAATTTATTAAACCAAATTTTAGGGTTTTTCTTTTTTAGAAAATAATTTTTTAATCAATGAAAAAAATTTACAAGAATATGAAAAAGTTAAAAATACCTTTTTTTTAAAAATAAATAAAACCCTTTTTTTTATTTAATATTTTAAATTTAAGAAAATAAAGGGGGGGAATTATTTTAAAAAAATTTTTTTATTCAATTTAGGGGAAAGTAATTAAAAAAAATAAAAATTAAAAAAATTTTTTTTTATGGAAAAAAGTAAAAACACTTTAAATTAAAAAAAACTTTTAAAAAAAAATAAAAAAGGGGTAACTTATATAAATAAAATAACCCTTTCTTTACTTTTAAAAGCTTAATTAATTTTAAAAAAAAAAAATTTTTTCTAAAAAAGGTTTTAATTTTTGTAGGGAAAAAATTTTTTTAGCAAATACAAAATTAAAAAACCAATTTTAGGAAGCAAAATATAATAAAAATACTTTTTATTAAAAACCTACATTTTAAAAAAAATATAAAAACCCTTTAATAACCGCTAATACAAAAAAAACCTTTATTTATTAAAAAAATTTAATAACTTTTCAAAAAATTCTAAAAAAGGGTGTAACTTCAATTTGGGGAAAAATAAAAATTAAAAAATTTTTAAAATTTAAAACACCATTTAGGGGAAAAAGCAATTATTTAAAAAAACTACTTTATTAACAATAAAAGTAAAAAAAATATAAAAACGCCAATTCCCATATAAAAAAATTCCCTTTTTTTTCAAAAATACTTTTAATTTCTATATAGGTAAGTTTAAAAAAAAAAATAATTTTAAAAAAAAGAATTAATTTATAAAGAAAAAAAAAAAAAAAAAAAAAAATCATTTTTTGGGTTTTCAATATATAAGTAAAACTACTGTATATAACAATAAAGACAGTTAAAAAACTTGAAAAAAAAATTTTTAATTTTTTTAAAATAACCTTTACTCTTCCATTTTTTTAGCTTAAAGTAATTAAGTTTAAGGGGCAAAATTTTTAAAAAAAATTTTTTACTTTAAATTTTGGGAAAAAATATAATCACGATAAAAAAATAAATTTTTGAAAACCTACATTTTATGGGTTTAAAAATATATAAAAAACTTTTTATAAAAACCTAAGTTTTTTTTAAAAAAAAAAAAACGTTTAAAAACCGTATTCACAATAAAAAACCTCTCTCTTCTTTTTATAGTTAATGTTGTAAGCTACTTAAGGGGAAATTTTTTAAAAAAAAGGAAAATTTTTTTTAGGAAAAAAAGCTATATTCACCCATAAATAGCTAATATCATTGAAAAATTTTTATGGGTTTTTTAGCAATTATAAAATAAAACTACTTTTTTATAAAAACGCTACAGTTTAAAGAAACTATGAAAAACGCTTCAATTTACCGTTTAACAAAAATAAACCTTTACCTTCTAAATTTAATAGCTTAATGTAATTAAGCTCTTATGGGGAAATTTTTCTAAAAAAAAATTTTTTTTTTTTAAAAAAAAAAATTTAAAAGAAAACAAAAAAAAAATTTTTTTTTTTTAAAAAAAAAAATTTGTAAAAAAATTAAAAAGAAAATTTAAAAAATTAAAACCCTTAAAACCTAAAAACCCCCTTTTTTCTTTTTAATATTTAATGTAATTTAAATTTAAAGGGAAAAATTTTTTAAAAAAAGGAAATTTTTTTTCAATTTGTAAAAAAAACAATTTTAGTTTAAAAAGCAAAAAATAAAAACTAATTTTGGGGTTTTTTTTAAAAAAAATAAAATACGAAATAAAAACCTCATTTACAAAAAAAAATAAAAACCTCTTACCTTATTACAATAATTTTCTCTTTTTTAAATTAATTAAAAAATTTAAAATCAATTTTAAAAAAGGATTTAACTTAATTTAGGGAAAAAACTTTTTGATAATTAAAATTATTTTGAAAAAATAATTTTTTGGGGTTTAAAAATAAAAAGTTTTAAAAAATTTAAATTAAAAAACCCTTTTTTTAAAAAAATATGAAAAAGCTCTTAGGGGGGCACAATAAATAAAAATTTTATTTAATTGTAAGAAACTTTTGGGGAAATTTTAAAAAAAGGGAAAAATTCAATTTTTGGGAAAAAACATATATAGTAAATACTAAAATATTGAAAAACTAATTTTTGGGTTTTTTAAAAAAAAAAAAAATAGTTATATACAATAAAATAATTTAAAAACTATAAAATTTTAATATACCTTATACAAATAAAAAAAATTTTATTTTTTTTAAATTTAATTAAGCTTGGGGAAATTTTTCTAAAAAATTTAACTAATTTTTTTAAAAAAAAAAAATTTTACCATTAAAAAAAAATATTGAAAACAATACTTTTTTGGGTTTTTAAAAATATAAAAAGTAAAACTACTTGTATATATACAATAACGCTACATTTTACAAGAAACTATGACAAACGCTTGCAATATACCGCTATATCACAATAAATAACCTCTTACTCTTCTATTTATTAGGAAAATGTAATGTAAGCTACTTATAGGTGCAAATTATTCTAAAAAAAGGATTGTATACTTCAATTTATAGGAAAACAGCTATATATCACCTTTAAATATTTAATATCATTGAAAACACTACATTTTATGGGTTTATAGCAATCTGATAAGTAAAACTACTTGTATATATACAATAACGCTACAGTTTACAAGAAACTATGAAAAACGCTTGCAATATACCGTTATATCAAAATAAATAACCTCCTACTCTTCTATTTAATAGCTTAATGTAATGTAAGCTACTTATAGCTGCAAATTATTCTAAAAAAAAGATTTTATACCTCAATTTGTAGGAAAACAGCTATATATCACTGATAACTAGCTAATATTATATAAAACACTACATTATATGGGTTTATAGCAATATGATAAGTAAAACTACTTGTATATAGACAATAACGCTACAGTTTACAAGAAACTATGAAAAACGCTTGCTATATACCTTTATATCACAATAAATAACCTCTTACTCTTCCATTTATTAGCTTAATGTAATGTAAGCTACTTATAGGTGCAAATTATTCTAAAAAAAGGATTTTATACTTCAATTTGTAGGAAAACAGCTATATATCACCGATAAATAGCTAATATCATTGAAAACACTACATTTTATGGGTTTATAGCAATATGATAAGTAAAACTACTTGTATATATACAATAACGCTACAGTTTACAAGAAACTATGAAAAACGCTTGCAATATACCGTTATATCACAATAAATTTCCTCCTACTCTTCTATTTAATAGCTTAATGTAATGTAAGCTACTTATAGGTGCAAATTATTCTAAAAAGAGGATTTTGTACTTCAATTTGTAGGAAAACAGCTATATATCACTGATAACTAGCTAAAATCATTGAAAACACTACATTTTATGGGTTTATAGCAATATAATAAGTAAAACTACTTGTATATATACAATAACGCTACAGTTTACAAGAAACTATGAAAAACGCTGGCAATATACCGTTATATCACAATAAATAACCTCTTACTCTTCTATTTAATAGCTTAATGTAATGTAAGCAACTTATAGGTGCAAATTATTCTAAAAAGAGCATTTTATACTTCAATTTGTAGGAAAACAGCTATATATCACCGATAAATAGCTAATATCATTGAAAACACTACATTTTATGGGTTTATAGCAATATGATAAGTAAAACTACTTGTATATATACAATAACGCTACAGTTTACAAGAAACTATGAAAAACGCTTGCAATATACCGTTATATCACAATAAATAACCTCTTACTCTTCTATTTACTAGCTTAATGTAATGTAAGCTACTTATAGGGGCAAATTATTCTAAAAAGAGGATTTTATACTTCAATTTGTAGATTTGTAGGAAAACAGCTATATATCACCGATAAATAGCTAATATCATTGAAAACACTACATTTTATGGGTTTATAGCAATCTGATAAGTAAAACTACTTGTATATATACAATAACGCTACAGTTTACAAGAAACTATGAAAAACACTTGCAATATACCGTTATACCACAATAAATAACCTCTTACTCTTCCATTTATTAGCTTAATGTAATGTAAGCTACTTATAGGTGCAAATTATTCTAAAAAGAGGATTATCATCAATGTGGAAACGCTATATATCACGACAATAGCTAATATCATTGAAAACATACATTTAGGGAAAA
>JACEEZ010021639.1:0-53223 GCA_016584305.1 Chionoecetes opilio
ATTCAAAAAAAGATTTTATACTTCAATTTGTAGGAAAACAGCTATATATCGCTGATAACTAGCTAAAATCAATGAAAACACTACTTTTTATGGCTTTATAGCAATAATAAAGTAAAACTACTTTTTATATATACAAAAAACGCTACACTTAGAAGAAACTATGAAAAACGTTTGCAATATACCGTTATAAACACAATAAATAACCTCTTACTCTTCTATTAATTGCTTAATGTAATGTAAGCAAACTTATAGGTGCAAATTATTCTAAAAAGAGGATTTTATACTTCAATTTGTAGGAAAACAGCTATATATCACCCATAAATAGCTAATATCATTGAAAACACTACTTTTAGGGGTTTTATAGCAATATGATAAGTAAAACAAATTGTATATATACAATAACGCTACAATTTACAAGAAAACAATGAAAAACGCTTATAATATCCCTTTATATCACAATAAAAATCCTCTTACTTTCTATTTAATAGTTTAAATGAATGTAAGTACATATATTGCAAATTATTCTAAAAAAAGGATTTTATACTTCAATTTGTAGGAAAACAGCTATATATCACTGACAACTAGCTAAAATCATTGAAAACACTACATTTTATGGGTTTATAGCAATATAATAAGTAAAACTACTTGTATATATACAATAACGCTACAGTTTAGAAGAAACTATGAAAACGCTTGCAAATACCGTTATATCACAATAAATAACCTCCTACTTTTATTTAATAGCTTAATGTAATGTAAGCAAACTTATAAGTGCAAATTATTCTAAAAAGAGGATTTTATACTTAAATTTTGTAGGAAAACAGCTATATATCCCCGATAAATAGCTAATATCATTAAAAAAACCTACATTTTAGGGTTTATAGCAATATGATAAGTAAAATATTGATATATACAATAACGCTACAGTGTACAATAAACTATGAAAAACGCTTGCAATATACCGTTATATCACAATAAATAACCTCTTACTCTTCTATTTAATAGCTTAATGTAATGTAAGCTACTTATAGGTGCAAATTATTCTAAAAAGAGGATTTTATACTTCAATTTGTAGGAAAACAGCTATATATCACCGATAAATAGCTAATATCTTAAAAAACACTCCATTTTATGGGTTTATAGCAATATGATAAGAAAAAACTACTTGTATATATACAAAAAACGCTACAATTTACAAGAAAAATGAAAAACGCTTATAATATACCGTTATATCACAATAAATAACCCTCTTACTCTTCTATTTAATAGGCTTAATGTAATGTAAGCAAATTATTTTTGCAAATTATTCTAAAAAAAGGATTGTATACTTCAATTTGTAAGAAAACAGCTATTATATCACTGATAACTAGCTAAAATCATTGAAAAAACACTACATTTATGGGTTTATAGCATATAATAATTAAAAATACTGTCTATACAATAACGCTACAGGTTTAGAAGAAACTATGAAAAAACGCATGCAATTATACCGTTATATCACAATAAATAACCTCTTACTCTTCCATTTAATAGCTAATGTAAGTAAGAACTTATAGGTGCAAATTTATTCTAAAAAGAGGATGTTATACTTAATTTGTAGGAAAAAGCTATATATCAGACAATAGCTAATATATTGAAAACACTACATTTTATGTGTTTATAGCAATCTGATAAAGTAAAACTACTTGATATATAAAATAACGCTACAGTTTACAAGAAACTATGAAAAACGCTGCTATATACTTTAATCACACTAAATAACCTCTTACTCTTCTATTTATTAGCCTTAATGTATGTAGCTACTTATAGGTGCAAATTATTTAAAAAAAAGGGGATGGTATACATCAATTTGTAGAAAAAACAGCTATAAATCAACCATAAATGCAAGACATCATTTTTTTTTTGAAAAAACACTACCATTTATGGGGTTGTATAGCAATATGATAAGTAAAATAATTGTATATAGACAATAACGCTAAGTTTAAAAGAAACTATTGAAAAAAAACGCTTGCAATCTACCTTTATATCACATAAAGAACCTCCTTACTCCTATATTTATTAGCTTAATGTAATGTACAGCTACTTATAGGTGCAAATTATTCGAAAAAAAAAGGATTGTTATACTTCAATTTGTAGGAAAACAAGCTATATATCACCGATAATGAGCTAAGTATCATTGAAAACATACATTTAGGGGTTTATAGTAATATTGAAAAGTAAAATACTTGTATATATATAATAACGCTACAGGTTTACAAGAAAAAACTAGAAAAACGCATGAAATAATACCGTTATATCCCAATAACTATCCTCCTAGTCCTACTCTTCTAGTTTAATAGCTTAATGTAATGTAAGCTACTTATATGGCAAATTATTCTAAAAGAGGATTGTATACTTCAAAGTTGTAGGAAAACAGCTATATATCACGATATAAATAGCAATATCATTATACACTACATTTAAGGGTTTATGGCAAATATGATAAGTAAAACTACTTGTATATAGATAAAGTATACAATAAACGCACAGTGTACAAAGAAACTACGAAAAACTACGTGCTATTATACCTTTATCTCACAATAAATAACCCTCTTACTCTTCTATTTATTAGCTTAATGTAATGTAAGGCTACTTATAGGTGTACAATTATTCTAAAAGAGGATTGTTATACTTCAATTTGTAGGGAGAACAGCTATATATCACCGATAAATAGTAATATCATTTGAAAACACTACTTTTTATGGGTATTATAGCAATATGATAAGTAAAAACTACTGGATATAATACAAATAACCGCTACAGCAACTTTACAAGAAATTATGAAAAACGCTTGAAATATACAGTTATATCACAATAAATAACCTCTTAATCTTCTATTTAATAGCTAAAGTAATGTAAGCTACTCAAAGTGCAACTTATTCTAAAAAAAGGCTTGTATACTTAAATTTGTAGGAAAACAGCTATATATCACCGATAAATAGATAATATCATTGAAAACACTACATTTTATGGGTTTATAGCAATTATGCTAAAGTAAAACTACTTGTATATATACAATAACGCTACAGTTAACAAGAAAACTATGAAAAACGCTGCTATATAACTTTATATCACAATAAATAACCTCCTATTTATATTATAGATTAATGTTAATGTAAGCTACTTATAGGGCAAATTATTCGAAAAAAAAAAAATGATTGTATACTTCAATTTGTAGGAAACAGCGATAGTCACCAAGAATTAGCTAATATCATTGAAAACATACATTTTATTGGCTTATAGCAATATGATAAGTAAAACTATTGTAGATATACAATAACGCCTACAGTTTACAAGAAACTTATGAAAACGCTGCAATAGATACCGTTATATCCCAATAATTAACTCCTACTTTCTATTTAATAGCTTAATGTAATGTAAGCTATTATAGGTGCAAGTAATCTAAAAAAAGGATGGTATACTCAATTTTTAGGAAAACAGCTATAAATATCACCGATTTAAATAGCTAATATCATTACACTACATGTTACGGGTTTATAGGCAATATGATAAGTAAACTAAATTGTATATATATAACGTATACAATAACGCTACAGTTTACAAGAAAACTATGAAAAAACGCTTGCCTATAAACCTTATATCACAATAATAACCTCTTACTCTTCTATTTATTAGTTTAATGGTAATGTAAGCTACGTATAGGGGCAATTATTCTAAAAAAGCATTGTTTACCCAATTTGTAGGAGAACAGCTATATATCACCGATAAAATAGCTAATCATCATTGAAAACACTAACATTTTATGGGTTTATAGCCAATATGATAAGAAAAATACTCTTGAAATATATAACAATAACGGCTACCAGTTTACAAGAAACTACGAAAAACGCTTGCACAATATACGTTATATCACAATAAATAAAAACTCTTACTCTTTATTTATTGGATACAGTAATGTAAGCTACTTATAGGGGCAAATATTCTAAAAAAAAGATTGTATACGTCAATTTGTATGGAAAACAGCTATTATATATTACCGATAATAGCTAATATCATTGGAAAACACTAAAATTTTATGGGTTTATAGCAATATGATATGTAAAAACTACTTTGTATATATACAATAACGCTACAGGTTCCCCCCCCCTTTACAGAAGAAACTATGGAAAAAACGCTGCTATATACCGTTATATCACAAATAAATAACGTTTTACTCTTCTATTACTAAGCTTAATGTTAATGCTAAGCTACGTATAGGTGCAATTTATTCTAAAAAGATTTTATACTCTCAAAGTTGTAGGAAAACAGCTATATATCACTGATAATAGCTTAAGAAATATTGAAAAACACTACATTATTCATGGCTTATAGAATATAATAAGGAAACTACTTGTATATATACAAAAAACGCTACAGTTTAGAATAAACTATGAAAAACGCCTGCAATATACCGTTATATCCCAATAATAACCTCCTACTCTTCTATTTAATGCTTAATGTTAATGTACAGCTACTTATAGGTGCAAATTATTCTAAAAAGAGGGATTTTATACTTCAATTTGTAGGGAAAAAAACAGACTATATATCACCGATAAATAGGCTAATATCATTGGAAAAACACTAATTTATGGGTTTTGGTTTATAGCAATAAATGATAAGTACAACTATTGTATATATACAATAACGCTACAGTTTAGCAAGAAACGATGAAAAACACCGCTTGCAATATACCGTCATATCACAATAAATAACCTCTTACTCTCTATTTATAGCTTAAGTGTAATTGTAAGGACTTATAGGTGCAAATTATTCTAAAAAAAAAGAATTTTTAAACTAATTGGTATGGCAAACAGCTATATATCACTGATAACTAGCCAAAAATCATTGAAAAACACTACATTTTATGCTTTATACAAATATAATAAGTAAAACTACTGTATAGATACCCCAAAATAACGATATAGTTTAGAAGAAAATATGGAAAAAAAAACGCTTGCAATATACCGTTATATTCACAATAAATAACCTCTACTCTTCAATTTAATAGCTTAATGTAATGTAAGTTACCTATAGTGCAAAATTATCTAAAAAGAGGATTTTATACATCAATTAGTAGGCAAACAGCTAATATCCACTGATAAATAGCTAATATCATTGAAAACCACTACATTGATGGGTTTAATAGACAATATGATAGGTAAAAACTACTTGGATATATACAATAACGATACAGTTTCAAGAAAACTAGTTGAAAAAACGCTTGCAATATACCGTTATATCACAATAAACACCTCTTACTCTTCTATTTAATAGCTTCAGGTAATGTAAGCTACTTTAAGTGCAAATTATCTAAAAAAAAGATTTTATCTTCAATTTGTAGGAAACACTAGCTATATATCGTCTGATAACTAGCTAAAATCAATGAAAAACACTACATTTTATGGCTTATCAGCAAGAATATAGGTTAAAAACTACTTGTTTATATACAATAACGCTACAGTTAGAAGAAACTATGAAAAACACGTTTGCAATCTACCGTTAGAACACATAAATAACCTCTACTCTTCTATTTAATTGCTTAATGTAATGTTAGCTATTATAGTGCAAATGTATTATAAAAAGAGGATTTTATACTTCAATTTGTCGGAAAACAGCTATATATCAACAATAATAGCTAATATCATTGAAAAACAATAAATTTTATGGGTTATATAGCAATATGATAATTAAAAACTACTTGATTATACAATAACGCTACAATTACAAGAAACATGAAAAACGCTGATAATATACAGTGATATCACAATAAAATATCCCTTACTCTTCTATTTAATAAGCTTAATGTAATGTAAGATACTTATTAGGTGCACATATTTAAAAGAGGATTTTATACTTTCAATTTGTAGGAAAAACAGCTATATATTCACCGATAAATAGCTAAATCATTGAAAACACTACATTTATGGTGGGTTTTATATGGCAAATATGATAGTAAAATTACTTGTATATATACAATAAACGCTACAGTTTACAAGAAACAATGAAAAACTGCTTGCAATATACCGTATATCACAATAAATAACCTCTACTCTTCTATTTAATAGCTTAATGTAAATTATAGCTACTTATATATGGCAAAATTACTTCTAAAAAAAGGTCTTTCTCATTTATTACCTTCAATTTGTTAGGAAACAGCTATATATCATGATAACTAGTTTAATATCATTGAAAACACTTACATTTATGGGTTATAGCAATAAATTCAGTAACATTATTGTATACTATACAATAACGCTACAGTCTTACAAGAACTATGAAAAACGCTTGCAATATACCGTTATATCAAAATAAATAAACCTCTTACTCATTCTATGTAATAGCTTAATGTAATGTAAAGCTACTTATAGGTGCAAATATTCATAGCCTTAATTAATGTAAAGCTACTTATAGGTGCAAATTATTCTAAAAAGAGGATTATACTTCATTTGTATGAAAACATGATAATCACCGAATAACTAGCTAATATCATTTAAAACAATACATTTTAGGGTTTATAGAAAGATGATAAGTAGAAACTACGTGTATATATACAATAAACGCTACAGTGTACAAGAAACTATGAAAAACGCTTGCAATATACCGTGTATATAACAATAAATAATCTTACTCTTCTATTAATAGCTTAATGTAATCGTAAGCTACATCATAGGTTGCAAATTATTAAAAAAGAGGATTTTATACCTCACTTTGTAGGAAAAACAAGCTAATATATCCAAGAGAAAAATAGCTAATATCATTGAAAACACTACATTTAAGGTTTATAACAATATCATTAAGAAAACTACTTGTCTATATTACAATATGCTACAGTTTACAAGAAACTTTATGTGTAAAAATGCTTGCAATATCCGTTATATGACAATAAAATTTCCTATTACTCTTCTATTTATTATTAGTTAAGATAATTGTAAGCTACTTATAGGTGCAAATTATTCTAAAAAAAAGGAATGGCATACTTCAATTTGTAGGAAAACAGTATATATCACAGTTAAATAGCTAATCTTCATTGAAAACATTTACATTTTATGGGTATATGCAAATATTGTAAGTAAAACTACTTGTATATAACGAGTAACCGCTAACCAGTTTACAAGAAAGCTATGAAAAACGCTTGCAAATACCGTAATATCCACACAATAAATTTCCCTACTATTTATTTTATACTAATGTAATGTAAGATGCATTATAGTGCAAATTATTCAAAAAAAGGGTGATGGTATACTTCATTTTGTAGGAAAACAGGCTATATATCACCGATAAATAGCTAATATCATTGAAAACACTTACATTTATGGGTTTATAGCAATATGATAAGTAAAAACTACTTGTATATATAAAATAACGCTACAGTTACAAGAAAAGCTATGAAAAACGCTTGCATATACCGTTTTATACAACTAAATAACCTCTTACTTTTCTATTTAATAGCTTAATGTAATGTAAGCTACTTATAGGTGCAAATTATTCTAAACAGAGGATTTCTATACTTCAATTTGTAGGGGAAAACAGCTAGATATCACCGATAAATAGCTCTAAAATCATTGAAAAACACTAATTTATGTGTTATAGCAATATATAAGTAAAAACTACAGGTATATATACAATAAACGCTACAATTTTAGAAGAAACTATGAAAAACGCTTGCAATTACGTTATACCACAATAAATAACCTTGTACTCTGCATTAATAGCTAAAGTAATGTAAGCTACGTATAGTGCAAATTATTCTAAAAGGGGATTTTAATCTTCAATTGTAGGAAAAACAGCTATATATCAACGATAAATAGCTAAACAAATATCCTTCCCCCCCCCGAGAAACCTAATTTTATGGGTTATAGCAATATGATCAAGTAAAACTACTTGTATAATACCAATAACGCTACAGTACAAGAAACTATGAAAAACGCTTGCTATAACCCTCTATATCACAATAATTAACCTCTTCTTTCTATTTGAGAATTAATAGAATGTAAGCTACTGATAGGTTCTTCAAAATTATTCTTAAAAAGAGGATTTATACTTCAATTGTAGGAAAACAGCTATATCATCATGATAACTCAGGTAAATCATGGTGAAAACATTACATTTTAGGGTTTATAGCAATATAATAAGTAAAACTACTTGTATATAGACAATAACGTACAGTCTACAAAGAAACTATGAAAAACGCTTGCAACTATACCGTTATATCAC
Source organism: Chionoecetes opilio (assembly GCA_016584305.1). Lineage (NCBI taxonomy): Eukaryota > Metazoa > Arthropoda > Malacostraca > Decapoda > Majidae > Chionoecetes > Chionoecetes opilio. Next base: position 8,254 of record JACEEZ010021639.1, read on the forward strand.
AATAAATAAACCTCTTACTCTTCTATTTTTTATAGCTTAATGTAATGTAAGCTACTTATAGGGTGCAAATTATTTTAAAAAAAGAGGATTGTATACTTCAATTTGATAGGAAAACAGCTATAATATCACCGATAAATAGATAATATCATTGAAAACACTACCTTTATGCGGTTTATAGCAATTGATAAGTAAAACTACATGTAAATATACAATAACGCTGTCAGTGTACAAGAAAAACTATGAAAAATGCTGCAATATACCGTTATATCACACTAAATAACCTACTTACTCTTCTATTTATAGCTAATGTATAATAAGATACTTTAGGTTAAATTATTCTAAAAAAAGGATTGTATACTTCAATTTGTAGGAAAACAGCTATATATCACTGATAACTAGCTAAAATCATTGAAAACACAACATTTGATGGGTTTATAGCAATATAATAAGTAAAACTACTTGTATATATACAATAACGCTTACAGTTTAGGAAGAAACTAGACAAACTGCTTGGACAAATATACCGTTTATATCACAATTAAATAACCTTTTACTCTTTATTTAATGCTAGTAATGTAAGCTACTAATAGGTGCGAATTTATTCTAAAAAAGAGGATTTTATACAATTCAATTTGTGTAGGAAAACAGCTATATATCACCCGATAAATAGCTATATCATTGAAAAACCACTACATTTAATGCGGTTTCTAGCAATCTGAAATAAGTAAAACTACCTGTATATATACAATAAACGCTACAGTTTACAAGAAATATGAAAAAACGCTTGCTATATACCTTTATATCACAGCAAATAACCTCTTACTCTTCTATACGTATTTAGCTTAATGTAATTGTAAGCTACGTATAGGTGCAATTATTCTAAAAAAAGGATTGTTTTACCTCATTTGTAGGGACAACAGCTATAATATCCCGAATAAATTAGCTAATATTTCATTGAAAAAAACTACATTTATCGGGGTTGATAGCAATATGGATAAGAGTAAAACTTACTTGAATATATACAAGAAATGTCTACAGTTACAAGAAACTAAAAATACGAAAAAAAACGTGGCAATATACCGTTATATCACAAATATAACCTCGTACTCTTCTATTTCTTTTAGGATAATGTAATGTAAGCTACTTATATAGTGCAAATAATTCAACAAAAGGATTGTATACTTCAATTTGTAGGAAAACAGCTATATATACCGAGTATGAGCTAATATCATTGAAAAAACAGACATTTTTATGGGTTATAGCAAATGATATGTAAAAACTACTTGTATATATACAATAACGCTACAGTTTACAAAGAAAACTATGAAAAACGCTTGCAGTATACCATTATATCACATTAAATAACCTTCTTATCTTCTATTAATAGCTTAATGTAAATGTAAGCTACTTATAGGTGCAATTTATTCGAAAAAAAAGATTTTATACTTCAATTTGTAGGGAAAACAGCTAGTATAATCAATGATAACTAGCTAAAATCATTGAAAACACTATTTAAAGGCTTTATAGGCAATATGATAAGGTAAAACTACTTGTATATATACAATAAGATACAGTTTAGAAGAAACTATGAAAAAACGCTTTGCAATATAACGTTCTATCACATAAAAACTCTTACTCTTCTAATTTAATAAGCTAAGTAAGTAAGCTACTTATAGGTGCAAATTATTCTAAAAGAGGATTTGTACTGCAATTTGTAGGCAAACAGCTATATATCACGATATAAATAGCTAATATCATTGAAACACTACATTTTGGGTCTATATGGCCAATATTGATAAGTAAAACTACTTTATATATACAATAAACGCTACATTTTAGAAGAAAGAAAACTATGAAAAAAACGCTTGCAATATACCGTATATCCACATAAATAACCTCTTACTCTTCTATTGAATAGCTTAACGTAATATAAGCCTACTTATAGGTGCAAAATTATTCAAAAAAAAAAAGATTTTATACTTCAATTTGTAGGAAAACAGCTATATATCGCTGATAACTAGCTAAAATCAATGAAAACACTACATGTTTATGGCTTTATAGCATAATATCAAGTAAAAACTACTTGTTATATAGTACAATAACGATACAGTTTAGAAGAAACTATGAAAAACGTTTGCAATATACGTTATAACACAATAAAACCTCTTACTCCTTCTATTTAATTTGCTTAATGTAATATAAGCTACTTATAGGTGCAAAGTATTCTAAAAAGAGGATTTTTATTCTTCAATTTGTAGGAAAACAGCTATATATCACCCATAAATAGCTAATATCATTGAAAACACTACATTTTATGGGTTTATAGCAAGATGATAAGTAAATACTTGTATATATACAATAACGCTACAATTTACAAGAAACAAGGAAAAACGCGTATAATATACCGTTATATCACAATAAATATCCTCTTACTCTTCTATTAATAGCTAATGTAATGTAAGCTACATATATTTGCAAATATTCTAAAAAAAGGAGTTTATACTTCAATTTGTAGGAAAACAGGATATAATCACTGACAACTAGCAGAAAATCATGAAAACACTACATTTTATGGGTTTATAGCAATATATAAGTAAAAACTACTTGTATATATACAATAACGCTACAGTTTAGAAGAAACTATGAAAACGTTTGCAAATACGTTTATTCACAATGAATACCTCTTACTCTTTTATGCATAGCTTAAATGTAATGTAAAGCTACCTTATAAGTGCAAAGTATTCTAAAAGCGGATTTATACTTCAATTTGTAGGAAAACAGCTATATATCACCGATAAAATAAGCTAATATCATTGAAATCACTACAATTTTATCGGGTTTATAAGCAATATGACTAAGTAAAAACTATTGATATATACAATACGCTACAGTGTACAAAGAAACTATGAAAAACGCTTGCAATATACCGTTATCACAATAATAACCTCTTCCTCTCATTTAATAGCTTAATGTAATGTAAGCTAACCCCTCCTTAAGGTTGCAAATTATTGTAAAAAAGGGATTTTATATTTAAATTTGTAGGAAAACACATATATCACCGATAAATAGCAAAATCTTTGAAAACACTCCTTTTAGGGTTTATACAATATATAAGTAAAACTACTTGTATCTATACAATAACGCTACAATTTCAAGAAAAACAGTGAAAAAACGCTTTATAATATACCGTTTTAAATCACAATACTAACCTTTACTCTTCTCTTTAATACTAATGTAATGTAAGCTACTTATATTTGCAAATTAATTCTAAAAACAAAAGGATTTTTTACTTCAATTTGTAGGAAACAGCTATAATCACTGATAACTAGCTAAATAATCATTGAAAACACTACTTTTTATGGCTTTAGTAGGCAATATAATACGTAAAAAACTACTTGTATCTATCCAATAACGCTACAGTTTTACAAGAACTATGAAAAACGCTTGCAATATACTCGTTTATATCAAAATAAATAACCTCTTACTCTTCTATTTAATAGCTTATGTACTTTAAGCTACATATAGGTGCAAAAGTTAGTTCTAAAAAGAAGATTTATACTTCATTTGTAGGAAACAGCTATATATCACCGATAACTAGCTAATATCATTGAAAACCACTACATTTTTATGGGTTTATGAGGCAATCTGATAAGTAAAAGTCCTTGATATATACAATAACCTTCAGTTTTACAAGAACCTATGAAAAAAACGCTTGCAATATATCCGTTATAATCACAATAAATACCTCTTACTCATCAATTTATTAGCTTATTGTAATGTAAGAATACTTAGAGGTGGTAATTTTCTAAAAAAAAAGGATTGGGTATACTTCAATTTGTAAGAAACATCTATCTTCACTGATAACTATCTAAAATCATGGAAAATCCTACATTTTATAAGTGTTTATAGCAATATAATAATTAACACTACTTTGTATATATACATGGTGCACCTAGCGGTTTTAAAGAAACTATGAAAAACCATGCAATATACCGTTATATCACAGTAAATACCTCTTACTCTTCCATTTTAATAGCTTAATGTAATTAAGCTACATTATAGGTCAAATTATTCTAAAGAGGATTTTGGGATACTTTAATTTTGTAGAAGACAGCTAGAATCGCCGATAAATAGCTAATATCATTGAAAACACTCTTTTTATGTGGTTTATAGGCAATCGTGATAATAAAACTACTGTATATATACAATAACGCTACAGTTTACAAGAAACTATGAACCCGCTTGCTATATACCTTTATATCACACTAATAAACTCTCTACTCTTCTATTTTATTAGCTTAATGTAATGTAAGCACTTATAGGTGCAAATTATTTTAAAAAAAGGATGGTGACTACCTCACATTTGTAGAAAAAAGCTATAATCACCAATAAATAGCTAATATCATTGAAAAACACTACATTTTATGGGTTTATTAGCAATATGATAGAGTAAAAGACTACTTGTATTAATACAATAACGCTACAGTTTATACAAGAAACTAATGAAAAAAACGCTTGCAATTTACCTTTTATCACAATAAATACTCTTACTTCCTTAATATTATTAGCTTAATGTAATGTAAAGCTACTTATAGGTGCAAATTATTCGAAAAAAAGGATTGTACACTTACCAATTTGGTAGAAAACAGCTATATACCCGATAATTAGCTAGTATCATTGAAACACTAATTTTATGGGTTTATAAATAACAATCTGATAAATTAAACTACTTGTATTATACAATACGCTACATTTTACAAGAAACTATGAAAACGCTTGGGGAAATATACCGTGTATATCCCAATAAATAACCCTCCTACTCTTCTATTGTTTACTAGCTTACTGTAATGTAGGCGACTTTATAGGGTGGCAATTATCTAAAAAGAGGATTTTTAATACTTCATTTGTAGGAAACAGCTATATATCGAAACCGATAAATAGCTAATTTTAACACTTTAAAGGGGTTTTTAAGAAAAAAAATTTTTTAAAATAAAGATAAAAATTTTAAAAAAAAAAAAAAAACCCAAAAAAAAAAAAAAAAAACCAAAAAAAAATAAAAAAAAAAAAATTAATTAAAATTTAAAAAAAAAGGATTTATATTTAAAATTTTTAAAAACACATTATAATAAACTAAAAATTTAAAACCCTATTTTTTAAATGGGTTTTACAAAAATAAAAAAAACCGTTAAATATACAATAACCCTAATTTACTTTTAAAAAAGTTTTAAATTTCCCTTTAAAAATAAAAAAAAATTTAACCTTTAATTTTAGAAGTAATAAATCCCATAATCAATTAAAAAAAAAATTTTTTAAAATTTTAAAAAGCATATATAGATAAATACTTTTTAAAAACCATTTTTTTGGGTTTATAAAAAAAGTAAATACTTTTTTATAAAAAACCTACTTTAAAAAAAATGAAAAAACCTCTATATTTAAAAATAAAAAAAATTTCCCTTTTCATTTTTAGAAGATTAAATATAAAAATTTTAAAAAAAATTTGTTTAACAATTTTAAAAAAAATTATTTTCCCAAAATTTAAATTTTTTAAAAAAAACATAAAAAATTTTTTTTAAAAAAAAAAAAAACTTTTTTTAAATCCCAAATTTAAAGAAACTTGAAAAATTTTCAAAAAATTTATACCAATTTAACCCCTATTTCCCTTTTAATAGCTTATTTAAAACTATTTTGGGGTTTTTTCTAAAAAAAAATTGTTATATTTTTTTTTTAAAAACCCTTTTAAAGAAAATGAAATTTGCTAATTTTATTTTATACAATTTTTTTAAAATAAAAAAACTTAAAAAATTAAGTTACAAAAAGTAATTTTTCAAAAAAAAAAAAACCCTTCTTTTTTAAACAAAAAAAACCCCCTTTTTTTTTTAAACTAATTGGGGGTTTTATGGGGCAATTTTTTAAAAAAATTGTATATTAAATTTGGTAAAAGTTAAAAAAAAAAAGCTAATATTTAAAACAATAAATTTTTTTTTTAAAATAGTAATTAAAAATTTTTTAAATAAAAAAAGTTTAAAAAATTTGAAAAACGGCAATATACCAATAAAAAAAAACCCCTTTACCCTCTTTTAAGTTAATGTAATTAAAAAAGGGGGCAAATTATTAAAAAAGTTTTTTTTACCAATTTGAAAACCTTTTTAACCTAAAATTAAAATAAAAAAAAACACTACTTTTATTTTTTTATAAAATCTGAAAAGTAAAATATTGAAAAAAAACCTCATTTAAGAAACAAAAAAAACCCTAATAAAAATTTAAAAAACTTTTTTTTTTTTTTTAAAAAAATTAATTAACCCTTTTTTAATAAAAAAAAAATTTTAAAACTTCTTTTTTAAAAATATATCCCCTAATATTAAATTCATTAAAACAAAATTTTGGGTTTATAGCAAATTTAATAAAAAAAAATTGTATATTCAAAAACCTTTTTTTTACGAAAAAAAAAAAACATTTAAATTATTTTATAAAAAAAATTTTTTTTTTATTTAATTTTTTAAGCTACTTTAAAAATTTTTTAAAAAAGGTTTTAATTTCTTTTAAAAAATAAAAACCCTTATAAATATTCCCAAAAATTTTTAAAGGGGTTTAAGCAATATAAAAAAAATTGTATTTTAAAAAAAACCCGTTTAAAAGAAATAGAAAAACCTTGAAACCTTTATTACAATAAAAAAATTTACTTTTTTTTATTATTTATTTTTTAAAAAACTATTAAAAGGTGCAATTACTAAAAAAATTTAAAATTTTTTAAAACCTATTATCCCCCAAAATTAGCTATATTTGAAAAAATTTTTAGGGGTTTTTATAGCAATTGAAAAAAAATATTTTTTTAATAAAAGTTTTAAAAATAGGAAAAACCTTTTGTTTACAATAAAAAACCTTTTATCTTCTTTTTAAAGGGAAATGAAAGTGCTTTTTAAAGTTAAAATTTACAAAAAAATTTATACTTTCATTTTGGGAAAAGTATTACCCAAAAGTTTTTTTAAAAAAAAAAAAAAAAATTTTTAGAAAAAAAAAAAACCCTTTATAATACATCCCTTTTAAAGACAAAAAAAAAAGGGTTTAAAACCGATTCCCAAAAAAATACCCCACTTTCTTTTTAAAAGTTTAAATTAATTTAACTCTTATTTTAAAATTTTAAAAAAGGGGTTTTTAATTAATTTTGGAAAAAATTTTAAAAAAGGGGGAAAAAATACATTAAAAACACATTTTAGGGTTTTAGCATTTTAAAAAAATAGTATTATATAAATAAAAAAAAGTAATTTACAAAAATATGAAAAACGCTGCTTTTTTTTTTAAAAAAACCCCTTAAACTCTTTTTATTTTTGTTTAAGATGTAAAAATTATAGGTGAAAAATTTTTAAAAAAAAGGATTTATATTAAATTTTGTGGGAAAACAGCTATAAAACCGAAAAGAATATAATTGAAAACAACATTTTGGTTTTTTAAGAAATTTAAAAAAAAAAAAAATTTTTAAAAACAATAACCAATTTAAAAAAAAAAAAAACCAAAAAAACCTTTATCCAAAAAAAAATTTCCCTTTTATTTCATTAAAAAAATTTATATAAAAATTAAAAAAAGGGGATTTAACTTAATTTTTAAACATATTTTAGTTTTAAATATATAAAAATACTTTTTATTTTATAAAAAATTTAAGTAAAATTTTAAAATAAAAGTCATTTTACGTTTATAAAAAACCTTTTACCTTTATAAATTTTAATTTTTCTTTTATAAATTAAAATTAAAAATAAAACTAAAATTTTTAAAAAAAGGTTTAAAATTTTTTTTGAAAAATTATAAAAAAAATTAGAAAAATTTAAAACTACTTTTATTTTTATAGATAATAAGTAATACGATATAAAAACGTTGTTTCAAAAAAAATAAAAACCCTTTCCCAAATATTTTTTAAATTAAAATACCCCACTTTCTAAAGTTAATTTAATTGAAAAGGGAAATTTTAAAAAAGGTTATTTTTCAATTTTTGGAAAAGCATATATAAAAATTACTAAAAATTTTAAAACCACATTTTAGGGAAAATATAAAAAGAAATATTGTTTTTTTAACAAAAAACCTACTTTTTCAAGAAACATAAAAAGCTTCTATATCTTTTTCCCCAAAAATTCTTCATTTAAAGCTTAATTAAAAAAATACTATTAATTAAAAAAAAATGGTTTTTTTTTTTAAAAGTATAACCCCGAAATACAATATCTTACAAATTTTGATTTATACTAATAATAAAACTTGATTTTATAAGGGAAATTAAAAAAGTTTAAAGAAATATAAAATTGAAATTTTAATAAAAAAACCCTTTACCATTTTTTAGTTTAATTTTTTAAAATTTATGGTTTTTTCAAAAAGTTTGTAATTTCTTTGTAAAAATTTAAATTACAGTAAAAGAAATTTTTGAAAACTACATTTTATTTATACAAATTAAAAAAAAACTCTTTATATATACAATAACGCTACAGTTTACAAGAAACTATGAAAAACGATTGCAATATACCGTTATATCACAATAAATAACCTCTTACTCTTCTATTTAATAGACTTAATGTAATGTAAGCTACTTATAGGTGCAAATTATTCTAAAAAGAGGATTTTATACTTCAATTTGTAGGAAAACAGCTATATATCACTGGTAACTAGGTAAAATCATTGAAAACACTACATTTTATGGGTTTATAGCAATATAATAAGTAAAACTACTTGTATATATACAATAACGCTACAGTTTAGAAGAAAATATGAAAAACGATTGCAATATACCGTTATATCACAAGAAATAACCTCTTACTCTTCTATTTAATAGCTTAATGTAATGTAAGCTACTTATAGGTGCAAATTATTCTAAAAAGAGGATTTTATACTTCAATTTGTAGGAAAACAGCTATATATCACTGATAACTAGCTATAATCATTGAAAACACTACTTTTTATGGGTTTATAGCAATATAATAAGTAAAACTACTTGTATATATACAATAACGCTACAGTTTAGAAGAAACTATGAAAAACGCTTGCAATATACCGTTATATCACAATAAATAACCTCTTACTCTTCTATTTATTAGCTTAATGTAATGTAAGATACTTATAGGTGTAAATTATTCTAAAAAAAGGATTGTATACTTCAATTTGTAAGAAAACAGCTATATATCACCGATAAATAGCTAATATCATTGAAAACACTACATTTTATGGGTTTATAGCAATATGATAAGGAAAACTACTTGTATATATACAATAACGCTACAGTTTACAAGAAACTATGAAAAACGCTTGCTATATACCTTTATATCACAATAAATAACTTCTTACTCTTCTATTTAATAGCTTAATGTAATGTAAGCTACTTATAGTTGCAAATTATTCTAAGAAAAGGATTGTATACTTCAATTTGTAGGAGAACAGCTATATATCACCGATAAATAGCTAATATCATTGAAAACACTACATTTTAAGGGTTTATAGCAATATGATAAGTAAAACTACTTGTATATATACAATAACGCTACAGTTTACAAGAAACTATGAAAAACACTTGCAATATACCGTTATATCACAATAAATTTCCTCTTACTCTTCTATTTATTAGCTTAATGTAATGTAAGCTACTTATAGTTGCAAATTATTCTAAAAAAAAGGATGGAATACTTCAATTTGTAGGAAAACTGCTATATATCACCGATAAATAGCTAATATCATTGAAAACACTACATTTTATGGGTTTATAGCAATATGATAACTAAAACTACTTGTATATATACAATAACGCTACAGTTTACACGAAACTATGAAAAACACTTGCAATATACCGTTATATCACAATAAATAACCTCTTACTCTTCTATTTATTAGCTTAATGTAATGTAAGCTACTTATAGGTGCAAATTATTCTAAAAAAAGGATTGTATACTTCAATTTTTAGGAAAACAGCTATATATTACCGATAAATAGCTAATATCATTGAAAACACTACATTTTATGGGTTTATAGCAATATGATAAGTAAAACTACTTGTATATATACAATAACGCTACAGTTTACAAGAAACTATGAAAAACGCTTGCTATATACCTTTATATCACAATAAATAACCTCTTACTCTTCTATTTATTAGCTTAATGTAATGTAAGCTACTTATAGGTGCAAATTATTCTAAAAAAAGGATTGTATACTTCAATTTGTAGGAGAACAGCTATATATCACCGATACATAGCTAATATCATTGAAAACACTACATTTTATGGGTATATAGCAATATATTAAGTAAAACTACTTGTATATATACAATAACGCTACAGTTTACAAGAAACTATGAAAAACGCTTGCAATATACCGTTATATCACAATAAATAACCTCCTACTCTTCTATTTAATAGCTAAATAAAATGTAAGCTACTTATAGGTGCAATTTAATCTAAAAAAAGGATGGTATACTTCAATTTTTAGGAAAACAGCTATATATCACCGATAAATAGCTAATATCATTACACTACATTTTGAGGGTTTATAGCAATATGATAAGTAAAACTACTTGTATATATATAACGTATACAATAACGCTACAGTTTACAAGAAACTATGAAAAACGCTTGCTATATACCTTTATATCACAATAAATAACCTCTTACTCTTCTATTTATTAGCTTAATGTAATGTAAGATACTTATAGGTGCAAATTATTCTAAAAAAAGGATTGTATACTTCAATTTGTAGGAGAACAGCTATATATCACCGATAAATAGCTAATATCATTGAAAACAATACATTTTATGGGTTTATAGCAATATGATAAGTAAAACTACTTGTATATATACAATAACGCTACAGTTTACAAGAAACTATGAAAAACGCTTGCAATATACCTTTATATCACAATAAATAACCTCTTACTCTTCTATTTATTAGCTTAATGTAATGTAAGGTACTTATAGGTAAAAATTATTCGAAAAAAAGGATTGTATACCTCAATTTGTAGGAAAACAGCTATATATCACCGATAATTAGCTAATATCATTGAAAACACTACATTTTATGGGTTTAGAGCAATATGATAAATAAAACTACTTGTATATATACAATAACGCTACAGTTTACAAGAAACTATGAAAAACGCTTGCAATATACCGTTATATCCCATTAAATAACCTCCTACTCTTCTATTTAATAGCTTAATGTAATGTAAGCTACTTATAGGTGCAAATTAATCTAAAAAGAGGATTTTATACTTCAATTTGTAGGAAAACAGCTATATATCACCGATAAATAGCTAGTATCATTGAAAACACTACATTTTATGGGTTTATAGCAATCTGATAAGTAAAAGTACTTGTATATATACAATAACGCTACAGTTTACAAGATCCTATGAAAAACGCTTGCAATATACAGTTATATCACAATAAATAACCTCTTACTCTTCTATTTATTAGGATAATGTAATGTAAGCTACTTATAGGTGCAAATTATTCTAAAAAAAGGATTGTATACTTCAATTTGTAGGAAAACAGCTATATATCACCGATAATTAGCTAATATCATTGAAAACACTACATTTTATGGGTTTATAGCAATATGATAAGTAAAACTACTTGTATATATACAATAACGCTACAGTTTACAAGAAACTATGAAAAACGATTGCAATATACCGTTATATCACAATAAATAACCTCTTACTCTTCTATTTAATAGCTTAATGTAATGTAAGCTACTTATAGGTGCAAAGTATTCTAAAAAGAGGATTTTATACTTCAATTTGTAGGAAAACAGCTATATATCACTGGTAACTAGGTAAAATCATTGAAAACACTACATTTTATGGGTTTATAGCAATATAATAAGTAAAACTACTTGTATATATACAATAACGCTACAGTTTAGAAGAAAATATGAAAAACGATTGCAATATACCGTTATATCACAAGAAATAACCTCTTACTCTTCTATTTAATAGCTTAATGTAATGTAAGCTACTTATAGGTGCAAATTATTCTAAAAAGAGGATTTTATACTTCAATTTGTAGGAAAACAGCTATATATCACTGATAACTAGCTATAATCATTGAAAACACTACTTTTTTAGGGTTTATAGCAATATAATAAGTAAAACTACTTGTATATATACAATAACGCTACAGTTTAGAAGAAACTATGAAAAACGCTTGCAATATACCGTTATATCACAATAAATAACCTCTTACTCTTCTATTTATTAGCTTAATGTAATGTAAGATACTTATAGGTGTAAATTATAATAAAAAAAGGATTGTATACTTCAATTTGTAAGAAAACAGCTATATATCACCGATAAATAGCTAATATCATTGAAAACACTACATTTTATGGGTTTATAGCAATATGATAAGGAAAACTACTTGTATATATACAATAACGCTACAGTTTACAAGAAACTATGAAAAACGCTTGCTATATACCTTTATATCACAATAAATAACTTCTTACTCTTCTATTTAATAGCTTAATGTAATGTAAGCTACTTATAGTTGCAAATTATTCTAAGAAAAGGATTGTATACTTCAATTTGTAGGAGAACAGCTATATATCACCGATAAATAGCTAATATCATTGAAAACACTACATTTTAAGGGTTTATAGCAATATGATAAGTAAAACTACTTGTATATATACAATAACGCTACAGTTTACAAGAAACTATGAAAAACACTTGCAATATACCGTTATATCACAATAAATTTCCTCTTACTCTTCTATTTATTAGCTTAATGTAATGTAAGCTACTTATAGTTGCAAATTATTCTAAAAAAAAGGATGGAATACTTCAATTTGTAGGAAAACTGCTATATATCACCGATAAATAGCTAATATCATTGAAACACTACATTTTATGGGTTTATAGCAATATGATAAGTAAAACTACTTGTATATATACAATAACGCTACAGTTTACACGAAACTATGAAAAACACTTGCAATATACCGTTATATCACAATAAATAACCTCTTACTCTTCTATTTATTAGCTTAATGTAATGTAAGCTACTTATAGGTGCAAATTATTCTAAAAAAAGGATTGTATACTTCAATTTTTAGGAAAACAGCTATATATTACCGATAAATAGCTAATATCATTGAAAACACTACATTTTATGGGTTTATAGCAATATGATAAGTAAAACTACTTGTATATATACAATAACGCTACAGTTTACAAGAAACTATGAAAAACGCTTGCTATATACCTTTATATCACAATAAATAACCTCTTACTCTTCTATTTATTAGCTTAATGTAATGTAAGCTACTTATAGGTGCAAATTATTCTAAAAAAAGGATTGTATACTTCAATTTGTAGGAGAACAGCTATATATCACCGATACATAGCTAATATCATTGAAAACACTACATTTTATGGGTATATAGCAATATATTAAGTAAAACTACTTGTATATATACAATAACGCTACAGTTTACAAGAAACTATGAAAAACGCTTGCAATATACCGTTATATCACAATAAATAACCTCCTACTCTTCTATTTAATAGCTAAATAAAATGTAAGCTACTTATAGGTGCAAATTATTCTAAAAAGAGGATTTTATACTTCAATTTGTAGGAAAACAGCTATATATCACCGATAAATAGCTAATATCATTACACTACATTTTAAGGGTTTATAGCAATATGATAAGTAAAACTACTTGTATATATATAACGTATACAATAACGCTACAGTTTACAAGAAACTATGAAAAACGCTTGCTACATACCCTTATATCACAATAAATAACCTCTTACTCTTCTATTTATTAGCTTAATGTAATGTAAGCTACTTATATGTGCAAATTATTCTAAAAAGAGGATTTTATACTTCAATTTGTAGGAAAACAGCTATATATCACCGATATATAGCTAATATCATTAAAAACACTACATTTTATGGCTTTATAGCAATTTGATAAGTAAAACTACTTGTATATATACAATAACGCTTCAGTTTACAAGAAACTATGAAAAACGCTTGCAATATACTGTTATATCACAATAAATTGTAGCGACTAAATAAGTCACTCCTTTCAATCTTCATGTTTCCGTTTTCTCTACCAGTTTATACAGAGAACCAGAGTAGCACGGAGACTACTCTATTTATAATCTTCAATCATTGTTATGATATTTATCAGGTGTTTGCATTGTTATCAGCTTATCAATATATATCAATTCTGTACAACGTAAAATCAGCAGTACACACCAAGGAGTATCCTTGGTGTAACTCGCATGTCTTGGCGAGTTTCTGCATAACACCTTGGAAAACAATTATTTATGAGAAGTGAAATTTGTATATATACTCCAGAATTTGTGAAATAAAATTAACCTGAACTGGACAAATGAGTATTCTTCATTCCAGTTAAACCAAAGCTATGAACACTCCACCTTAGTTACAAATGGTGACCCCGGAGTGACCATTTGTAACTAAGGTGGAGTGTTCATAGCTTTGGTTTAACTGGAATGAAGGATACTTTTTTTTTTTTTTTTTTCCTGACGACGACAACCTACCCACAACAGCAACAGTTCCTACACGTGTCTCTTCAGTGTCCTCAGCTTCGACCCAGGACAACACTCAGCTCGCCTTGCTCACCCAGCTGGTATCCCAGCTCTCGACAGAGGTCACTTCTCTCAAGAGGCAAATGCAGGACCACCAACAACACCGCTCATCCACACCTCAGCAACGCCAGTACCGTCCACGCTCACCCACACCTCAGCAACGCCAGTACCGTCCACGCTCACCCACACCTCAACGCCGCCAGCAACGCTTCCGCTCGAGAAGCTCTGGACTCTGCTGGTACCACAACTACTTCGGCAGCAAAGCCTCAAAGTGCGACCCCCCCTGCTCGTACGCGGCATCAAACGAAAAAGGCGAGTACTAGTGCAGCGTACTTCTCGCCAAACCTCAACACTGCCACGCCCGCGACTCACAGCCGGCGTCAACACTGCCACGCCCGCAACACAAGCCGGCGGCACCACTGCCATGGCGCAACACTGCCACACCCGCAACACAAGCCGGCGGCACCACAGCCATGGCGCAACCCTGCCACGCCCGCAACACAAGCCGGCGGCACCACTGCCATGGCGCAACCCTGCCACGCCCGCAACACAAGCCGGCGGCACTACTGCCATGGCGCAACCCTGCCACGCCCGCAACACAAGCCGGCGGCACCACAGCCATGGCGCAACACTGCCACGCCCGCAACACAAGCCGGCGGCACCACAGCCATGGCGCAACACTGCCACGCCCGCAACACAAGCCGGCGGCACCACTGCCATGGCGTCAACACTGCCTCGCCCGCGACTTACTGCCGGCGGCACCACTGCCATGGCGCAACACTGCCACGCCCGCAACACAAGCCGGCGGCACCACAGCCATGGCGCAACACTGCCACGCCCGCAACACTGCCGGCGGCACCACTGCCATGGCGTCAACACTGCCTCGCCCGCGACTTACTGCCGGCGGCACCACTGCCATGGCGGTAACACTGCCACGCCCGCAACACAAGCCGGCGGCACCACTGCCATGGCGTCAACACTGCCTCGCCCGCGACTTACTGCCGGCGGCACCACTGCCATGGCGGTAACACTGCCACGCCCGCAACACTGCCGGCGGCACCACTGCCATGGCGTCAACACTGCCTCGCCCGCGACTTACTGCCGGCGGCACCACTGCCATGGCGGTAACACTGCCACGCCCGCAACACTGAAGGCGGCACCACTGCCATGGCGCAACAATGCCACGCCCGCAACACAAGCCGGCGGCACCACTGCCATGGCGGTAACACTGCCACGCAGGCAACACTGCCGGCGGCACCACTGCCATGGCGTCAACACTGCCTCGCCCGCGACTTACTGCCGGCGGCACCACTGCCATGGCGCAACACTGCCACGCCCGCACACAAGCCGGCGGCACCACTGCCAAGCCAGCAACTGGTCACCACAGCCCTCCACATCAAATCGGCAACAGAAACACCAGCAGCACCGCTCCACCAACCAACGTCTCGTTCCTCCTCCCGCGTCACTAGGGGGGGGGTACTGTAGCGACTAAATAAGTCACTCCTTTCAATCTTCATGTTTCCGTTTTCTCTACCAGTTTATACAGAGAACCAGAGTAGCACGGAGACTACTCTATTTATAATCTTCAATCATTGTTATGATATTTATCAGGTGTTTGCATTGTTATCAGCTTATCAATATATATCAATTCTGTACAACGTAAAATCAGCAGTACACACCAAGGAGTATCCTTGGTGTAACTCGCATGTCTTGGCGAGTTTCTGCATAACACCTTGGAAAACAATTATTTATGAGAAGTGAAATTTGTATATATACTCCAGAATTTGTGAAATAAAATTAACCTGAACTGGACAAATGAGTATCCTTCATTCCAGTTAAACCAAAGCTATGAACACTCCACCTTAGTTACAAAATAACCTGTTATTCTTCTATTTATTAGCTTAATGTAATGTAAGATACTTATAGGTGTAAATTATTCTAAAAAAAGGATTGTATACTTCAATTTGTAGGAAAACAGCTATATATCACAGATAACTAGCTAAAATCATTGAAAACACAACATTTTATGGGTTTATAGCAATATAATAAGTAAAACTACTTGTATACATACAATAACGCTACAGTTTAGAAGAAACTATGAAAATCGCTTGCAATATACCGTTATATCACAATAAATAACCTCTTACTCTTCTATTTAATAGCTTAATGTAATGTAAGCTACTTATAGGTGCAAATTATTCTAAAAAGAGGATTTTATACTTCAATTTGTAGGAAAACAGCTATATATCACCGATAAATAGCTAATATCATTGAAAACACTACCTTTTATGGGTTTATAGCAATCTGATAAGTAAAACTACTTGTATATATACAATAACGCTACAGTTTACAAGAAACTATGAAAAACGCTTGCTATATACCTTTATATCACAATAAATAACCTCTTACTCTTCTATTTATTAGCTTAATGTAATGTAAGCTACTTATAGGTGCAAATTATTCTAAAAAAAGGATTGTATACTTCAATTTGTAGGAGAACAGCTATATATCACCGATAAATAGCTAATATCATTGAAAACACTACATTTTATGGGTATATAGCAATATAATAAGTAAAACTACTTGTATATATACAATAACGCTACAGTTTACAAGAAACTATGAAAAACGCTTGCAATATACCGTTATATCACAATAAATAACCTCTACTTTCTATTAATAGCTAAATAAAATGTAAGCTACTTATAGGTGCAAATTTCTAAAAAGAGGATTTATACTTCAATTGTAGGAAAACAGCTATATATCACATAATAGAAATTCATTACACTACATTTAAGGTTATAGCAAATGATAGTAAAATATTGTAGATATATATAATAACAATAAACGCTAAGTTTACAAAACTATGAAAATAGCTATGCAATATACTCTTATATACAATAAATAACTTAACTCTTCATTTACTTAAGTAATGTAAGCATACTTATAGTAAAATTATTCGAAAAAATAACTTTATCTTCAATTTTAGAAAAAAGCTACTTATAGGAAATTATAAAAACATTAATACTTCAATTGTTATGGTTTATAGCAAATATAAGTAAAATTCTGTAATAACAATAACTTACATTTTACAAGAACTATGAAAAACGCTTGCAATTAGACCGTTATATCAATAAATAAACTACTCTTAAATAGCTTAAAACTTTAGCAATAATAGGGTCAATTATATTAAAAAGAGGATTTTATACTTCATGTGTAGGAAAAGCTATATATCACGAAATTTATACTCAATTTTACACAATTAAGGTTTATAGCAATGATGAAAGAAATAATATATTACATATTAACGCTAAGTTTACAAGAAACATGAAAAAGCTCTATATATTATATCAACTAATTATAACACTTACTTTTCTATATTAGCTAAGTAATGTACGCTACTATAGGTGAAATTATTCTCAAAAAAGGATTACTTCATTTGTAATAAAAACAGCTATAAATCACCTATAGCAATATCAATAAAACATCATTTTATGGGTTTATAGATAGTAAAAAGTAAAACACGAAAATATATCAATAAACGCTACAGTTTAAAGAACTATGAAACACTGCAATATAATTATACTACTATAAATACTCTACCTTATCATTTAGTTAAGATAATGTAAGAAACTATGTTGCAAATTATTTAAAAAAAGATAATACTTCAATTTGTAGATAAATGCTAATAACTACCGATAAAGTGCAAATTATTGAAAAAAGAATTTATGGTTTATGAAATGATAACTAACATTAGTATATATATAATAAACAGTTACACTGAAACTATGAAAAACACTTGAATATACCGTTATATCAATAATAACCTACACTTTCTATTTAAGCTTAAGAAATTAGCATACTTAGGTGCAAATATTCAAAAAAACGGTTTATTACTTAATTTTAGTGAAAACAGTTATATATTCCGATAAATAGCTAATACATTGAAAACACTACATTTTATGGGTTTAGCAATATGATAAGTAAAATACTTATAATAACAATAACGTACAGTTTACAAGAAACATGAAAAACGATTGCAATATACCGTTATATCACAATAAATAACCTTTACTCTCTATTTAATAGCTTAATGTAATGTAAGCTACTTATAGGCAATTATTTAAAAAGAGGATTTTATACTTCAATTGTAGAAAACAGCTATATATCACTGGTAACGGTAATTCATTGAAAACAATATTTTAGGGTTTATAGCAATTAATAAGTAAAACTACTTTATATATACAATAACCTACAGTTACAAGAAACTATGAAAAACGCGTGCAAATACCGTATATCACAATAAAACCTCTTACTCTCTATAAAGCTAATGTAACGAAGCTATATAGGTACAAATATTACTTAAAAAGAATATTTATACTTCAATTTTGGAAATATAGCTTAATTATGCTACGCATAACTAAGGTGCAAATTTCTAAAAACTGATTTTTATGTTATTTGAAATAAGTATAAATCACGTAATATAATACATGAACACAGTTTTAGAATCTATGAAAAGAATTGCAATTACCGTTACTTAATAAATAACTAACTCTTTATTTATACTTAATAAAGTAAGCTACTTATAGGTGCAAATTATTAAAAAACGTTTATTCTTCATTTGTAGGAAAAGCTATATCACCGATTAAATATTCTTAAAAAAAAGATGAATTTATGGGTTAAAGCAATCTGATAATAAACGATAATAGCTTTAATATCATTAAACCTCAGTTCAAGTATAGAAAACTACAAAACCTGTATATATAAAAATAACCTCTACGTTATTTATTAGCTAATGTAATGTAAAATACTATGATAACCTTATACTAAAAAAAGGATTGTACTCTTCAATTTGTAGGAAACAAGCTATTATCACTGATAATAGTGCAAAATATTAAAAAACAGGATTTATGGGTTAATTGCATATATAGAAAAACATCTTATATATTACATAACGCTAATTTAGAATTGAAATACATAATTTGTTTATACATATAATAAAAACCTCTTATCTTATTACAATAGTAATTTAAGACACTTATGGTGACAAATTTTTAAAAAGTAATTAATACTAACTTGTAGGAACATGCTATTTATACGATAATAGTTATTCATGAAACATAGTTTTAAATGTTTTAGCAATTGATAGTAAAACTCATTTTATAGAATAACGTACAGTTACAAAACTATGAAAAACTGCTATATATCTTTATATCACAATTAATATGCCTCTTATCAATTATATAACTTACTTGTAATGTAAATAACTTAAGTGAAATACTAAAAAAGTGTACACTTCAATTTATCAAAAAAAACTCACTATAATATACTAATAGTAACTACTTAAAACACTACATATTATGTTTAAAAAGATTTAAACTACTTGTAGAATATATAAATAACGCTAAAGTTACGAAATCATGAAAAACGCTGCAATTTTCTGTTTATACAATAAAATAAATCTTACTTTATATATTATAACGCTAAGTTAAGAACTATAAGGTAAAATTGCAAATAAAAAAGGATGTATAACTTCATTTCGTATAAACAGCTTAAGTAATGTAAGCATATATATATGCAAATATCTACAATGATGGGTTTATACAATTGTAAGAAAAACTATTGTATACCATAAAAGCTACATTTAAAAAACACTATGGGTTAAAAAGCTTGCAAATACCGTAATCAAAAATAACTTATATCTCATATATAGCTTAATGAAATGTAAGAAAGTGCAATATTTATTCAAAAAAGAACTTTTACTTCAATTTGTAGGAAAACAGCTATATACCGATAAATGAAATATCTAAAAAAGATGTTATTGGGTTTTAGCAATCTGATATAAAAGTACTTGATATATACAAAACGTACAGTTTACAAGTTATGAAAACTAATAAGTTATATACTAATAATAACACTAACCTTCATTTATTAGGAAATGAATGTAAGAATAGGTTGCAATATCCTTAAAAAAAGGATTACTATACTTCAATTGTAGAAAACTTAATTAATTACAGCTAATTAGCTAATATCTAAAAAAGATTTTTATTGTTTTATAGCAAATAAAGTATAAATCACTGTATATATTAAATAACATGTACATTACTGAAAGCTATGAAAGAACGATTGAATATACCGTATTAAAATAAAATAACCTACATTTACTAATAATGATGAAAAAGCTTCTATAGGTGCAAATTATTCTAAAAAGTAATTTTACTTCAATTTTAGGTAAAAGTAAGTAACACTTAAGGGAAAATTATTGAAAAAATTATACTATTATGGGATAATAGCAATATAATACAACATAACTGCTAATATAATTAAACCACTACATTTAGGTTAATAAAATATGATAAAACGATTGCAAATACCGTTATATCACAATAAGTAACCTCTTACAAGTTAACTATAATAGCTTGAAGTAATCCTTTATAGGTGAAATATTCTAAAAAAGGATTTTATTATTATTAGTGAAAACACTTATATGTATGAAATAGTTAAAATGAAAACAGTATACTTTTTGTAGTAAAACATAATATAACAATACATTGTATATCATTAAAACCTACATTTAGTAATGCAAAATAGTAGAAAATACCTTGTATTATACAATAAACCTCGTTTACTTTATTTATGCTTAAAAGAATGAAGATACCTTATAGTGAATAATACTCAAACAAGTATTTATACTAATGTAAGAAACAGCTATATCACCGATAAATAGTAAATCATTGTAAAAACAATTTTATAGCATTTATAGAAATGAAAGGAAAACTACTGATATATACATAATACAGTTAAAAGTACATTTTAGGGATATTGCAATCTATAATTAAAATACAATAAATAACTTCTTACCTCTTTTAATAGCTATGAAATGTAGACTATAGGTGCAAATTATCTAAAAAAGGTTGCTTACTTTATTTGTAGGAGAACGTAGCTATTATAGTGCAAATATTCTAAAAAAGACTAATTTAATGGGTTGATAGCAATATATATCAACGATAATAGCTAATATCATTAAAACAATACATCTTTAGTTTACAGAAATGATAGAAAAACACTTGCATATATACATAACTCACAATAAATCTCTTATCTTTATTTATTAGCTAATTGAATGTAAGCTACTTATATGTAAATTTATCTCTAAAAAAAATGGTGAACTTAATTGTAGGTACTAATGTGCAATTATTCAATAAAAGCTTAATTCATTGAAGCACACATTTATGGGTTACGATAATAGTAAACATGAAAACTACATTATAAATAAGTTTTACAATATAAATAAAACTATTGAATTAAACGCTACAGTTATTAAAAAATAAAACCCTTGCATCTACTTTTATTACTAATTAACTGTAAGCTACTTTATGTAGCAAATTATGCTAAAAAGGATTTATCTTCAAATTTTAGGAAAAAGGTTATATTACCGTAAATGTAGGATCATGAAACATCATGTTTAGGGTTTATACAAATGAAATAAAACTTTTAGGGTATATATACAATAACAGTAAAACTACTTTTATTCAAAAACCTATGAAAAACGCGAAACTATAAACCTTTTTCACAATAAACCTTATACATTAATATCCTTATTATTCTAATTATTAAGCTACTTATTAGGTCAAATTTCTAAAAAAAAGGATTTTTTTCTAAAATTGATATAATAGTATAAACACATAACGATAATATTATTGAAACAACTACATTTTATGGGTATTATAGCAATATATAAGAAAACTACTTTATATATAATAACTAAGTACATTAAAGAAAACTATGAAAACGCTTGCTATATACCTTATCATCACAATAAATAACTCTTACTCTTCTATTTATAAATAAAATGTAAAAATTAAGGTCTTATAGGTTTGCAAAAATTATTCTTAAAGGATTTATACTTCAATTTGTAGGAAACAGCTATATATCACCGATAAATAGCTAAATCATTAAAACACTACATTTTAAGGGTTTATAGCAATATGATAAGTAAAACTACTGTTATATAATATAACGCTATACATAACGCTAAGTTAAAAAACTATGAAAAACGCTTGTAATACATTTATATTCCATCTAATACCTTTTTAGCTTTATTTATGCTAATATGTAAGCTACTTATGTAAAAAAAATTATATCAATGGGATTTATACTTCAATTTACGAAAACAGCTAAATCATGAAAATCACATATTTAGGTATTGAAACACTACATAATTAGGTTTATAGCAATCTATAAGTAAATATTATATATACATAACGCTTCATATACGTAAATACAAAAAAACCTTACTTCTATTTATACATAATCTTATACTTATTGTATATGTAAATTAAGATATATAGCGTAATTATTGAAAAAGATGGATTACATATCAATTGTAGGAATAAAACACTATATTTACAGATATATAGCTAAAATCATTGAAAACACAAATTTATGGTTTATGCAATATATAAGTTACAAAAACTAGATAAACTCATAACCTTATACATTTAAAAACGCTACACTTATGATAATGCATGAATAACTCTTATATCAAATAATAACCTCTATAGTTTATATAATTAATGTAAGAAGCTACTATAGTGCAAATATCTAAAATATGGAATTTTATATTTAATTTGTAGAAAACAGTATAAAACGATTAGATATACATATAAAACCACTTTCAATGGGTTAAAACGTAGAAATACTTATATAATAATAACAATAACGCTACATTTATACAAAAAACTATGAAAACGCTTGCTAAATTATTTAAAAAGAATTAACTTCAATTTGTAGTAAAAAGCTAATTACATAAATAGCTAATTCATAACGTGCAAATTATTAAGGGTAAAGGATGTTATATCAAAATTTTGTAGAAACTAAATATACAAACCTAAGTTACAAAATCATGAAAAACCTTTATGGGTATATAGCAATATAATAAGTAAAACTAATACTTTATAAATAACGCTACAATTTACAAGAAACTATATAAAAGCGCAAATTACTTAACAAGATATATATACTCATTTGTAGTAAAACTAGCTAAATAAATGTAAAAGCTATTATAGGTTGCAAAATAATTTAAAAGGATTTTATAAACTTCAATTTGTAAGGAAAACAGCTATATATCACGATAAATAGCTAATTTACACTAAACATAAAGGTTTATAGCAATATATACATAAATAACTCTTATTTATATTATTAAAAGTAATTACGATACTTATAGATAAATTAATCTTGAAAAAGATGTATATTCAATTAGATAACACTCTTATCTCTAATTATCTAAGTATTGAAAGAAGCTATTTAGGTGCTAATATATCTAAAAAAGAAATTTTATATCAATAGCTTTTAGAAGAAACTAGTATATCGATCAATACCGTTAATATCACAATAAATACCTTTACGGGTTTATAGAATTATGTAAGTAAAACTACTTATATGGTCAATATCTAAAAAGGATTATACTCATTTAGAAAAACAGAAAACTCCGTAATACCTTATATCACAATAAATAAACTCTACTTTTATGTTTATAGTAATGTAAGTAAAACTTATGAAATTATTACTAATAAAGATAACATAAAGTTAGGAAAAATATTACAAATAGCAATATCATTTAAAACTACTATTTTAGGGTTTAATGCAATAGATAATAAAAACTACTTATTTAAAAATAACGCTAAGTTTAAAGAAATTAGAAAAACAGCTATATATCACCTTAATACAAATAAATAAAACCTACATTTTATGTTATTAGCTTAATTAATGAAACTATTGTATAGTGCAAATATTACAATAAAAAGGAATTATAACTGATAACCAATTTATCACAATAAATAACCTCTACTATTCTATTTAATAGCTAAATAATTGTAACTAGCTTATAGTGCAAATTATTCTAAAAGAGATTTTATACTTCAATTGTAGGAAAACAGCTATATATCACCGATAAATAGCTAATACATTTACACATTATAAGGGTTTATAGCAATATGATAAGTAAAACTACTTTATATATATTAATTACAATAACGCTACAGTTTACAAGAAAACTATGAAAAACGCTTGCTATATACTTTATATCACAATAATTAACCTCTTACTACTTCTATTTATTAGCTAATGTAATGTAAGCTACTTATAGGTGCAAATTATTCTAAAAAGAGGATTTTATACTTCAATTTGTAGGAAAACAGCTATATATCACCGATAAATAGCTAATATCATTACACTACATTTTAAGGGTTTATAGCAATATGATAAGTAAAACTACTTGTATATATAACGTATACAATAACGCTACAGTTTACAAGAAACTATGAAAAACGCTTGCTACATACCTTTATATCACAATAAATAACCTCTTACTCTTCTATTTATTAGCTTAATGTAATGTAAGCTACTTATAGGTGCAAATTATTCTAAAAAAAGGATTGTATACATCAATATGTAGGAAAACAGCTATATATCACCGATAATTAGCTAATATCATTGAAAACACTACATTTTATGGGTTTATAGCAATATGATAAGTAAAACTACTTATATATATACAATAACGCTACAGTTTACAAGAAACTATGAAAAACGATTGCTATATACCTTTATATCACAATAAATAACCTCTTACTCTTCTATTTATTAGCTTAATGTAATGAAAGCTACTTATAGGTGCAAATTATTCCAAAAAAAGGATTGTATACTTCAATTTGTAGGAAAACAGCTATATATCACCGATAAATAGCTAGTATCATTGAAAACACTACATTTTATGGGTTTATAGCAATATGATAAGTAAAACTACTTGTATATATACAATAACGCTTCAGTTTACAAGAAACTATGAAAACGCTTTGCATATACCGTTATATCACAATAAATAACCTCTTATTCTTCTATTTATTAGCTTAATGTAATGTAAGATACTTATAGGTATAAATTATTCTAAAAAAAGGATTGTATACTTCAATTTGTAGGAAAACAGCTATATATCACTGATAACTAGCTAAAATCATTGAAAACACAACATTTTATGGGTTTATAGCAATATAATAAGTAAAACTACTTGTATATATACAATAACGCTACAGTTTAGAAGAAACTATGAAAAACGCATGCATTATACCGTTATATCACAATAAATAACCTCTTACTCTTCTATTTAATAGCTTAATGTAATGTAAGCTACTTATAGTTGCAAATTATTCTAAGAAGAGGATTTTATACTTCAATTTGTAGGAAAACAGCTATATATCACCGATAAATAGCTAATATTATTGAAAACACTACCTTTTATGGGTTTATAGCAACCGCTACAGTTTACAAGAAACTATGAAAAACGCTTGCAATATACCGTTATATCACAATAAATAACCTCTTACTCTTCTATTTATTATGATAATGTAATGTAAGCTACTTATAGGTGCAAATTATTCTAAAAAAAGGATTGTATAATTCAATTTGTAGGAAAACAGCTATATATCACCGATAATTAGCTAGTATCATTGAAAACACTACATTTTATGGGTTTATAGCAATATGATAAGTAAAACTACTTGTATATATACAATAACGCTACAGTTTACAAGAAACTATGAAAAATGATTGCAATATACCTTTATATCACAATAAATAACCTCTTACTCTTCTATTTAATAGCTTAATGTAATGTAAGCTACTTATAGGTGCAAATTATTCTAAAAAGAGGATTTTATACTTCAATTTGTAGGAAAACAGCTATATATCACTGATAACTAGGTAAAATCATTGAAAACACTACATTTTATGGGTTTATAGCAATATAATAAGTAAAACTACTTGTATATATACAATAACGCTACAGTTTACAAGAAACTATGAAAAACGCGTGCAATATACCGTTATATCACAATAAATAACCTCTTACTCTTCTATTTAATAGCTTAATGTAACGTAAGCTACTTATTGGTGCAAATTATTCATACAATAACGCTACAGTTTAGAAGAAACTATGAAAAACGCTTGCAATATACCGTTATATCACAATAAATAACCTCTTACTCTTATATTTAATAATTTAATGTAATGTAAGCTACTTATAGGTGCAAATTATTCTAAAACAAAGATTTTATACTTCAATTTGTAGGAAAACAACTATATATCACCGATAAATAGCTAATATCATTTAAAACACTACATTTTATTAGTTTATAGCAATATGATAAGTAAAACTACTTGTATATATACAATAACGCTACAGTTTACAAGAAACTATGAAAAACGCTTGCAATATACCGTTATATCACAATAAATAACCTATTACTTTTCTATTTATTAGCTTAATGTAATGTAAGCTACTTATAGGTGCAAATTATTCTAAAAAGAGGATTTTATACTTCAATTTGTAGGAAAACAGCTATATATCACCGATAAATAGCTAATACCATTGAAAACACTACATTTTATGGGTTTATAGCAATATGATAAGTAAAACTACTTGTATATATACAATAACGCTACAGTTTACAAGAAACTATGAAAAACGCTTGCTATATACCGTTATATCACAATAAATAACCTCTTACTCTTCTATTTAATAGCTTAATGTAATGTAAGCTACTTTTAGGTGCAAATTATTCTAAAAAGAGGATTTTATACTTCAATTTGTAGGAAAACAGCTATATATCACTGATAACTAATTAAAATAATTGAAAACACTACATTTTATGGGTTTATAGCAATATAATAAGTAAAACTACTTGTATATATACAATAACGCTACAGTTTACAAGAAACTATGAAAAACGTTTGCAATATACCGTTAAATAACAATAAATAACCTCTTACTCGTCTATTTAATAGCTTAATGTAATGTAAGCTACTTATAGGTGCAAATTATTCTAAAAAGAGGATTTTATACTTCAATTTGTAGGAAAACAGCTATATATCACCGATAAATAGCTAATATCATTGCAAACACTACATTTTATGGGTTTATAGCAATATGATAAGTAAAACTACTTGTATATATACAATAAATCTACAGTTTACAAGAAACTATGAAAAACGCTTGGAATATACCGTTATATCACAATAAATTTCCTCTTACTCTTCTATTTAATAGCTTAATGTAATGTAAGCTACTTATAGGCGCAAATTATTCTAAAAAAAGGATTGTATACTTCAATTTGTAGGAAAACAGCTATATATCACCGATAAATAGCTAATATCATTGAAAACACTACATTTTATAGGTTTATAGCAATATAATAAGTAAAACTACCTGTATATATACAATAACGTTACAATTTATAAGAAACTATGAAAAATGCTTGCAACATACCGTTATATCACCATAAATAACCTCTTACTCGTCTATTTAATAGCTTAATGAAATGTAAGCTACTTATAGGTGCAAATTATTCTAAAAAAAGGATTTTATACTTCAATTTGTAGGAAAACAGCTATATATCACCGATAAATAGCTAATATCATTGAAAACATTACCTTTTATGGCTTTATAACAATATGATAAGTAAAACTACTTGTATATATACAATAATGCTACAGTTTAAAAGAAACTATGAAAAACGCTTGGAATATACCGTTATATCACAATAAATAACCTATTACTCTTCTATTTAATAGCTTAATGTAATGTAAGCTACATATATGTGCAAATTATTCTAAAAAAAAGATTTTATGCTTCAATTTGTAGGAAAACAGCTATATATCACTGATAACTAGCTAAAATCATTGAAAACACTACATTTTATGGCTTTATAGCAATATAATAAGTAAAACTACATGTATATATACAATAACGCTACAGTTTACAAGAAACTATGAAAAACGCTTTTCAATATACCTTTATATCAAAATAAATAACCTCTTACTCTTCTATTTAATAGCTTAATGTAATGTAAGCTACATATAGGTGCAAATTATTCTAAAAAGAGGATTTTATACTTCAATTTGTAGGAAAACAGCTATATATCACCGATAAATAGCTAATATCATTGAAAACACTACATTTTATGGGTTTATAGCAATATGATAAGTAAAACTACTTTTATATATACAATAACGCTACAGTTTAGAAGAAACTATGAAAAACGCTTGGAATATACCGTTATATCACAATAAATAACCTATTACTCTTCTATTTATTAGCTTAATGTAATTTAAGCTACTTATAGGTGCAAATTATTCTAAAAAGAGGATTTTATACTTCAATTTGTAGGAAAACAGCTATATATCACTGATAACTAGCTAAAATCATTGAAAACACTACATTTTATGGCTTTATAGCAATATAATAAGTAAAACTACCTGTATATATACAATAACGCTACAGTTTACAAGAAACTATGAAAAACGCTTGCAATATACCGTTATATCACAATAAATAACCTCCTACTCTTCTATTTAATAGCTTAATGTAATGTAAGCTACTTATAGGTGCAAATTATTCTAAAAAGAGGAATTTATACTTCATTTTGTAGGAAAACAGCTATATATCACCGATAATTAGTTAATATCATTGAAAACACTACATTTTATGGGTTTATAGCAATATGATATGTAAAACTACTTGTATATATACAATAACGCTACAGTTTAAAGAAACTATGAAAAACGCTTGCTATATACCGTTATATCACAATAAATAACCTCTTACTCTTCTATTTACTAGTTTAATGTAATGTAAGCTACTTATAGGTGCAATTTATTCTAAAAAAAAGATTTTATACTTCAATTTGTAGGAAAACAGCTATATATCACTGATAACTAGCTAAAATCATTGAAAACACTACATTTTATGGCTTTATAGCAATATAATAAGTAAAACTACTTGTATATATACAATAACGCTACAGTTTAGAAGAAACTATGAAAAACGCTTGCAATATACCGTTATATCACAATAAATAACCTCTTACTCTTCTATTTAATAGCTTAATGTAATGTAAGTTACATATAGGTGCAAATTATTCTAAAAAGAGGATTTTATACTTCAATTTGTAGGCAAACAGCTATATATCACTGATAAATATCTAATATCATTGAAAACACTACATTTTATGGGTTTATAGCAATATGATAAGTAAAACTACTTGTATATATACAATAACGCTACAGTTTACAAGAAACTATGAAAAACGCTTGCAATATACCGTTATATCACAATAAATAACCTCTTACTCTTCTATTTAATAGCTTAATGTAATGTAAGCTACTTATAGGTGCAAATTATTCTAAAAAAAAGATTTTATAACTCAATTTGTAGGAAAACAGCTATATATCACTGATAACTAGCCAAAATCATTGAAAACACTACATTTTATGGCTTTATACCAATATAATAAGTAAAACTACTTGTATATATACAATAACGCTACAGTTTACAAGAAACTATGAAAAACGCTTGCAATATACCGTTATATCACAATAAATAACCTCTTACTCTTCTATTTAATAGCTTAATGTAATGTAAGCTACTAATAGGTGCAAATTATTCAAAAAAAAAGATTTTATACTTCAATTTGTAGGAAAACAGCTATATATCGCTGATAACTAGCTAAAATCAATGAAAACACTACATTTTATGGCTTTATAGCAATAATATAAGTAAAACTACTTGTATATATACAATAACGCTACAGTTTAGAAGAAACTATGAAAAACGTTTGCAATATACCGTTATAACACAATAAATAAATAATATACCGTTATATCACAATAAATATCCTCTTACTCTCTATTTAATAGCTTAATGTAATGTAAGCTACTTATATTGGAAATTATTCTAAAAAACGGATTTTATACTTCAATTTGTAGGAAAACAGCTATATATCACTGACAACTAGCTAAATCATTGAAAACACTACATTTTATGGTTTATAGCAATATAATAAGTAAAACTACTTGTATATATAATAACGCTAAAATTTACAAGAAACAATGAAAAACGCTTGCAATATACCGTTATATCACAATAAGTAACCTCTTACTCTTCTATTTAATAGCTTAATGTAATGTAAGCTACTTATAGGTGCAAATTATTCTAAAAAAAGGATTTTATACTTCAATTTGTAGGAAACAGCTATATATCACCGATAATAGCTAATATCATTGAAAACTACATTTATGGGTTTATAACATATGATAAGTAAAAAACTTGTATATATACAATAACGCTACAGTTTTAAAGAAACTATGAAAAACGCTTGCAATATACCTTATATCACAATAAATAACCTCCAACTCTTCTATTAATAGCTTAATGTAATGTAAGCTACTTATAGGTGCAAATTATTCTAAAAAAAGATTTTATAACTCAATTTGTAGGAAAACAGCTATATATCACTGATAACTAGCTAAAATCATTGAAAACACACTACATTTATGGTTTATGGCAATATAATAAGTAAAACTACTTGTATATATACAAAACGCTTCAGTTTAGAAAACACTATGATAACGCTTGCAATATACGTTATATCACAATAAATAACCTTTACTCTTACTATTTAATTAGACTTAATGTAAGTAAGCATACTTATGTGCAAATTATTAACAAAGGATTTTTACTTCAATTGTAGGAAAACAGCTTATATCACTGATAACTAGCTAAAATCATTGAAACACTAAATTTTATGGGTTTATAGCATATAATAAGTAAAACTACTTGTATTATAACAATAACGCTACAGTTTAGAAGAAACTATGAAAAACGCTTGCATATACCGTAATATCACAATAATAACCTCTTACTCTTTATAATAGCTTAATGTAATGTAAGCTACTTAAGGTGGAAATTTATCTAAAAAGAGATTTTATGCTTCAATTTTAGGAAAAAGCTATAATCACCGAAAATAGTATATCATTGAAAAAACATTTTATGGGTTTATAGCAATATGATAAGTAAAAACTACTTTATATATACAATACGCTACAGTTACAAGAAAACATGAAAAACGCTGCAATAACCGTATATCACAATAATAACTCTTACTCTTCAAATTTAATAGTAATGTAATGTAGCTCTTATATTTGCAAATTATTCTAAAAAAAAGGATTTTATACCTAAATTTGTAGGAAAACAGCTTATATCACTGATAACAGCTAAAATCATTGAAAACTACATTTTAGGGTTTATAGCAATATAATAAGTAAAACTACTTGTATATATACAATAACGCTACAGTTTACAAGAAACTGTGAAAAACGCTTGCAATATACCGTTATATCACAAATAATAACCTCTTACTCTTCTATTTAATAGCTTAATGTAATGTAAGCTACTTATAGGTGCAAATTATTCTAAAAAGAGGATTTTATGCTTCAATTTGTAGGAAAACAGCTATATATCACCGAAAAATAGCTAACATCATTGAAAACACTACATTTTATGGGTTTATAGCAATATGATAAGTAAAACTACTTATATATATACAATAACGCTACAGTTTACAAGAAACTATGAAAAACGCATGCAATATACCGTTATATCACAATAAATAACCTCTTACTCTTCTATTTAATAGCTTAATGTAATGTAAGCTACTTATAGGTGCAAATTATTCTAAAAAGAGGATTTTATACTTCAATTTGTAGGAAAACAGCTATATATCACTGATAACTAGCTAAAATCATTGAAAACACTACATTTTAGGGGTTTATAGCAATATAATAAGTAAAACTACTTGTATATATACAATAACGCTACAGTTTACAAGAAACTGTGAAAAACGCTTGCAATATACCGTTATATCACAAATAATAACCTCTTAACTCTTCTATTTAATAGCTTAATGTAATGTAAGCTACTTATAGGTGCAAATTATTCTAAAAAGAGGATTTTATACTTCAATTTGTAGGAAAACAGCTATATATCACCGATAAATAGCTAATATCATTGAAAACACTACATTTTATGGGTTTATAGCAATATGATAAGTAAAACTACTTGTATATATACAATAACGCTACAGTTTACAAGAAACTATGAAAAACGCTTGCAATATACCGTTATATCACAATAAATAACCTCTTACTCTTCTATTTAATAGCTTAATGTAATGTAAGCTACTTATAGGTGCAAATTATTCTAAAATAAAGATTTTATACTTCAATTTGTAGGAAAACAGCTATATATCACTGATAACTATCTAAAATCATTGAAAACACTACATTTTATGGCTTTATAGCAATATAATAAGTAAAACTACTTGCATATATACAATAACGCAACAGTTTAGAAGAAACTATGAAAAACGCGTGCAATATACCGTTATATTACAATAAATAACCTCTTACTCTTCTATTTAATAGCTTAATGTAATGTAAGCTACTTTTAGGTGCAAATTATTCTAAAAAGAGGATTTTATACTTCAATTTGTAGGAAAACAGCTATATATCACCGATAAATAGCTAATATCATTGAAAACACTACATGTTATGGGTTTATAGCAATATGATAAGTAAAACTACTTGTATATATACAATAACGCTACAGTTTACAAGAAACTATGAAAAACGCTTGCTATATACCGTTATATCACAATAAATAACCTCTTACTCTTCTAGTCCATGAGCCAGGCCAGATATCGGTACCACCTGGGGTGACTAAACACGAATGGTACTAAAATGTTTATAGAGTGACTGCAAATACATTAAGATATGATAGCCTTCCCGCACTGGTAGCTTAGTCTGATTTTTTGATGCAATGGGGGTGCTACCCATAAAAAAAGATTTTCAGCGTGACGCTCGGGGTTTTCCTCATTTTCTTTAAAATCAATCACACGATCGTTGCGAAACTTTGGACACCTATGTAGAATTTGATTCTCTACCAGAGTTGTTCATAGGTATTTTTCAAATTTCCTCATATTTTGGGATTTACCCTAAAAAAAAAAAATTTGGGTATTTTCCCATAAATCTGGAATAAATCCCTAAATATGGGAGAAATTGAAAAATATATTCCAACAGCTCTTGTAGCTAATTTGATTCTCTACAAGAGCTATTCCGATGTATATTTCAAGGTTCCCCATAATTAGGGGTTTATTTCATATTTGGTGATTTTTTAGTTCAACTGATGGAGACCAGCTGGTTGAACCCCTTCAACGCAGAGCAAGGAGATCTTGTCAGTTTGTCAACTGCGACTACAGCACCACCAGAAGTTGCCAAAGACCTTCTAGGGGCCTACAGAATAGGAGAGGATGCATATCAAGCCTTCAAGGAAGAGCGCCTGGAGACCGATACGCCAACTATACAGTTTCATGACACGATGACGAAGACGAAACTGAGAACGTTCACTAACATCAGAATGAAGCCACGCTCACAAGGCCATGCCAAGGAAGCTATCTTGAAGGCTGACAGGAACCTATTTGGCCAGATGATCCTTGTTGCTGAGAACAGAAAGCTCAAAATGAGTGATGTCTTGGCTCATCCCCTGGGGCCTTTGCCATGGGCACTTGCCAGCGGTGATGGGTCTCTCCGCAAGACCAACAAGGCTGCCCTAGCAAGGGAGTTGGAGAGGAATGTTTCTCCTGCAGAGGTGATCCCCGAGCCCTCTGCTACCATAATTGATGGGATGAGCCTGGTCCAGAAACTGAAGGGAAACGACAACACTTTTTCACAGCTTGCAGGCACAGCACTGAGTCACGTTGTCCATGAGGGTGCTAAGAGCAGGCGCATTGATGTTGTGTTTGACGTCTACAAGGAGACATCCATCAAAGATGCAGAACGAGCCAACAGAAGTGCAGGCACAGGGATCCATTTCAAGAACATTCAACCTGGGCACAACATCCAGCAGTGGAGAAAGTTACTCGGTAGTTCCTCCAACAAGGCAAGTCTCATCAAGTTCCTGGTAGAAGAATGGAAAAAACCACAGCACAGGGAGAAGCTCGAGGGCAAGGAGCTGTATGTCACATGTGAGCAGCTCTGCTTCAAGATCACCAAAGAGCAGTGGGAAGAGGCTCCTGAGCTTAAGTCAAGTCAAGAAGAAGCAGACACACGCCTCCTTCTACATGCACTTCATGCAGCAGAATCTGGGTACAAGTCTGTCATCATCACTGCAGAGGATACAGACGTCATGGTCCTGTGTCTGGGCATGTGCCACAAGATCCCATCCCACCTGTTCCAGAAGTGCGGGACGAAAAACCGGACAAGATTCCTGGATATCACCACACTGAGCCGTACACTGGGAGGCAGCGTGTGTGATTCATTGATTGGTATGCATGCCTTTACAGGCTGTGATACCGTCAGTGCATTCGCTGGCCGGGAGAAGATGACGACACTCAAGCAGGTGAAGATGGACAAGACATACCAGGATGCTTTCCACGAACTTGGGCGCTCATGGGAAGTGTCTCCTGAACTCTTTGAGAAGCTACAGGAAATCACCTGCCACATGTACCTGCCATCTACCCACACAACTGAGGTGAACAAGCTTCGGTATGAGCTGTTCTGTGCGACACGTGGAGAGGTGGAGTCAAGTCAACTCCCTCCTTGTGAGGACTGCCTCTTCATGCATGCACTACGTGCAAACTACCAGGCTGCGATCTGGAGGAGAAGTCTGCAGAGCCAGCCATTTGTTGCGAACCCAATACACTGCGGCTGGATGACAGATGAGGACGGCAAGCTTGCTGTCAACTGGATGCGAGGCTCACCAGCACCAGATGCTGTTATGCAGCTACTGTCCTGCAAGTATGTGCGGTCATGCGAACTCCCTAAGTGCACTTGCCTCAGCAATGGCCTGAAGTGTACGGACATGTGCAGGTTACAGACATGCCAGAACAAGGCTATTGAAGAAGAGCCGGTAGCACAACAGTCAGATTCCGAGTCTGACGTAGATGATATTGAGGAGGATTAATTGGCCATAATAGTAAGTACAAGCCCATGGCATGCTTAGTGTGTATTTACAGGACTTGTATTAAATGTGACAATTACTATATTCATTTTAGTGACATTTAGGCATTCCTGTCCCCAAATTTGACATTTTAAAAATTTTCTGAATTTTCGGTAGGGTGTGTCTATTCAAGAAGTGATAACGACCATTAAGCTACCAGTGTGCAAGGGCTATCATATCAAAACATAAACTAGAGACATGTAGCAAGCTAAAAACACCTAAGAGAATTAGTCACCCCGGGTGGTACCGATATCCCAAAATTCGGGTCTTGGCTCATGGACTATTCTATTTATTAGCTTAATGTAATGTAAGCTACTTATAGGTGCAAATTATTCTAAAAAGATGATTTTATACTTCAATTTGTAGGAGAACAGCTATATATCACCGATAAATAGCTAATATCATTGAAAACACTACATTTTATGGGTTTATAGCAATATGATAAGTAAAACTACTTGTATATATACAATAACGCTACAGTTTATAAGAAACTATGAAAAACGCTTGCAATATACCGTTATATCACAATAAATAACCTATTACTTTTCTATTTATTAGCTTAATGTAATGTAAGCTACTTATAGGTGCAAATTATTCTAAAAAGAGGATTTTATACTTCAATTTGTTGGAAAACAGCTATATATCACCGATAAATAGCTAATACCATTGAAAACACTACATTTTATGGGTTTAAGCAATATAAAGTAAAACTTGTATATATACAAAAGCTACGTTTCAAGAAACTATGAAAAACGCTTGAATATACCGTTATATCACAATAAATAACCTCTTACTCTTCTATTTAACTTAATGTAATGTAAGTCATTATTTAAGTAAAATTTTTAAAATTAAGAAAACTTAATTATAGGAAAACAGCTAAAATATTGATAACTAGCTAAAATCATTTGTAAAACACTACATTTATAGGTTTATAGCAATTTTAATAAGTAAAACTACTTATATATAAAAAACAGTTAGAAGAACATGAAAAACGCTTTGCAAATATACCTTATATCAATAAATAACTTTATTAATTTAATATTTAAGTAATGTAATATCTAAAATACAAATATTTAAACTTTAATTTTAGTAAAATTTGTATCGAAAATAGCTAAATATTCAAAAACATTTAATTTTAAAACACTAATTAAAATTTATATAATATAATAACGTACACTTTGTAATATAAAAACGCTAGTTACAAAAACCTATGAAAAAAACCTTGCAATTCATCCTTATTCACAATTAAATAACCTCTTACTCTTCTATTATTTAAAGAATGTATACTTAATTTAGGAAAAATTATTCTAAAAAGTAATATTGAAAACTCATTTTAGAAACAGCTTATATAGATAAGTAAATATATTATATTGAAAAAACTACATTTACAGTATACATATGAAAAGTTAAATAATCCTGTTATATACATAAATAACCTCTACTCTTCATTTAATAAACTATGAAAACACTTATATGCAATTATTCTAAAATAAGACTTTTATACTTCATTTAATACTTATTAATGAACTAGCTATGTTGAAACTACTTTAATGTTTAAAGATTAATAATTCAAAACTTTGTATAATACACATAACGCTAATTTAGAAAAACTATGAAAAACGCTTGAATAACCTTATTAAATAAAATAAAACTTCTTTATAATTTAAATAATTTAAAAGAAATTATAATGCAAATTATTCTAAACGTAAAGGTGCAAATTATTCTAAAAAAAGGATTGTATACTTCAATTTGTAGGAAAACAGCGATATATCACCGATAAATAGCTAATATAATTGAAAACACTACATTTTATGGGTTTACAGCAATATGATAAGTAAAACTACTTGTATATATACATAATGCTACAGTTTAAAAGAAACAATGAAAAACGCTTGCAATATACCGTTATATCACAATAAATAACCTCTTACTCTTCTATTTAATAGCTTAATGTAATGTAAGCTAGTTATAGGTGCAAACTATTCTAAAAAGAGGATTTTATACTTCAATTTGTAGGAAAACAGCTATATATCACCGATAAATAGCTAATATTATTGAAAACACTACATTTTATGGGTTTATAGCAATATGATAAGTAAAACTACTTGTTGATATACAATAACGCTTCAGTTTAGAAGAAACTATGAAAAACGCTTGCAATATACCGTTATATCACAATAAATAACCTCTTACTCTTCTATTTAATAGCTTAATGTAATGTAAGCTACTTATAGGTGCAAATTATTCTAAAAAAAAGATTTTATACTTCAATTTGTAGGAAAACAGCTATATATCGCTGATAACTAGCTAAAATCAATGAAAACACTACATTTTATGGCTTTATAGCAATAATATAAGTAAAACTACTTGTATATATACAATAACGCTACAGTTTAGAAGAAACTATGAAAAACGTTTGCAATATACCGTTATAACACAATAAATAACCTCTTACTCTTCTATTTAATTGCTTAATGTAATGTAAGCTACTTATAGGTGCAAATTATTCTAAAAAGAGGATTTTATACTTCAATTTGTAGGAAAACAGCTATATATCACCCATAAATAGCTAATATCATTGAAAACACTACATTTTATGGGTTTATAGCAATATGATAAGTAAAACTACTTGTATATATACAATAACGCTACAATTTACAAGAAACAATGAAAAACGCTTATAATATACCGTTATATCACAATAAATATCCTCTTACTCTTCTATTTAATAGCTTAATGTAATGTAAGCTACTTATATTTGGAAATTATTCTAAAAAAAGGATTTTATACTTCAATTTGTAGGAAAACAGCTATATATCACTGACAACTAGCTAAAATCATTGAAAACACTACATTTTATGGGTTTATAGCAATATAATAAGTAAAACTACTTGTATATATACAATAACGCTACAGTTTAGAAGAAACTATGAAAAACGCTTGCAATATACCGTTATATCACAATAAATAACCTCTTACACTTCTTTTTAAAAGCTTAATGAAAAGTAAGCTACTTATAGGTGCAAATTATTCAAAAAGGGTTTTTATACCTCAATTTGTGGGCAAACAGCTATAATCACCATAAATAGCAATATCTTTGAAAAACACTTCATTTTATGGGTTTTTAGCAATATGTAAGTAAAACTACTTGTTTTATCAATAACTTTAAAATTTACAAAAAACAATGAAAACGCTTGAATATACCTTTATATCACAATAAAAAACCCCTCTTCTTTTTTTAATAGTTTAATGAATGAAAAGCACTTATAGGGAAAAATTTTCAAAAAAAAGGGATTTTATACTTTTTTGTAGGAAAACAGTATTATCACGATAAAGCTAAAATCATTAAAAACACAATTTTTAGGGGTTTTAGCAAATAATAAGTAAAACTATTTGTATATATACAATAACGCTACAGTTTACAAGAAACTAAAAAAACGCTTGCAATATACGTTATATCACATAAAAAACCCTTTTATCTTCTTTTTAAAGCTTAAGTAATGTAAGCTACTTAAGGTGCAAACTATTCTAAAAAGGGATTTTATACTTAAATTTTGTGGGGAAAAACAGCTATATATCACCGATAAATAGCTAATTTTATTAAAAACATACTTTTTATGGGTTTATAGAAATATGATAAGAAAATACTTGTATAATAAAATAACGCATCATTTAGAAGAAACTATGAAAAACGCGAATATACTTTTATATCACAAAAAAATAACCTTTTACTTTTTATTTAATAGCTTAAGAATGTAAGCTACTTAAGGTAAAATT
The DNA here is from genome assembly GCA_016584305.1 of Chionoecetes opilio. NCBI lineage: Eukaryota > Metazoa > Arthropoda > Malacostraca > Decapoda > Majidae > Chionoecetes > Chionoecetes opilio. Next base: position 47,511 of record JACEEZ010021639.1, read on the forward strand.
TTTTAAAAAAAAGGATTTTAACTTAAATTTGTAGGAAAACGCTTAATCACTTAACTAGGTAAAATCTTAAAAAACCAAAATTTTAGGGTTTATAGAAATATAATAAGTAAAAACTGGTAATAACAAAAGCTACAGTTTAAAAGAAACTATGAAAAAAACGCTTGCTAATACCTTTTACAAAAATAAATAACCTCTACTTTTATTTATTAGCTTAATGTAATGAAAGTACTTATAGAGAAATTTATTCAAAAAAAAGGATTTTTTTACCTAAATTTTGTGGGAGAACCCTATATACACCGAAAAAATAGCTAATATCATTGAAAACCCCCATAATTTTTGGGTTTATAGAAATATAATAAAAAAACTACTGAATATTACAATAACGCTACATTTTAAAGAAACTACGAAAAACGCTTGCAATATACCGTTATATCAAAATAAAAATTTCTTATTTCTATTTATTAGGATAATGTAATTAAGATTTATAGGTGAAAATTTTTTCAAAAAAGGTTTGTATACTTAAATTTTGTAGGAAAACAGCTATATTTTCCCGATAATTAGCAATATCATTAAAAAAACCTACATTTTAGGGTTTATGAATATGATATGAAAAAACTACTGTATATAACAATCGCTACTTTTTACAAGAAACATAAAAAAAACGTTTTGCTATATACGTTATATCGAATAAAAACCTTTACCTTATTTAATAGCTTAAGTATGTAACTATTAAGATGCACTTATGGGTGCAATTTATTCAAAAAAAGATTTTATACTTCAATTGTGGGAAAAAACAGCTATTTTCCCCTGATAAAGCTAAAACTTTAAAAAACACAATTTTATGGCTTTATAGCAAATAATAAGTAAAACTACTTGTATATATAAAATAACGCAAATTTTGGGGAAAAAAAACTATGAAAAACGCTTGCAATTCCCTTTATATCACAATAAATAACCTCACTCTTTATTTATTAGCTTAATTAAGTAAGTACTTATAGGTGCAATTATTCAAAAAAAAGGTGTTTTTGTATACCTAAATTTTGGGGGAAAACAGCTATATATCACCGATAAATAGCTAATATCATTAAAAACCCTCATTTAAGGGTTTTACAATATGATAAGTAAAACTACTTGAAAAACAATAACGCTACATTTTTCAAGAAACTACGAAAAACGTTTGCAATATCCCGTTAATCACATAAAAAAACCTCTTCTCTTCTTTTTAAAGTTTAAATGTAATTAACCCTACTTAAGGTGCAAATTATTCTAAAAAAAGGATTGTAACTTCTTTTGTAGGGAAAACAGCTATTATATATTACCGATAAAGCAAATCATTGAAAAAATACATTTTTATGGGTTTTTTTTATAGCAATATGATATGTAAAACTTTTTGATAAAATAACGCTACAGTTTCAAAAAACTTAAAAACGCTTGCTATATACCTTTAATCACAAAAAAATAACCTCTTACTTTCTTTTTAAGTTTAAAGAAATGTAAGTTTATGGTGAAATGTATTCTAAAAAAAAAGATTTTATACTTCAATTTGGGAAAACAGTATTATCACGATAAAAAAACTAATATCTTTAAAAAAACTAATTTATGGGTTTAAACAATATGATAAGTAAAATACTTGATTATACAAAACGCTACATTTAGAAAAAACATAAAAAAACGCTTGAAATACCCCATTTATACAATAAATAACCTCCTACTCTTCTATTTAATTTAATGAAAGTAAGCTCTTATAGGTGCAAATTATTCTAAAAAAAAGATTTTATAATAAATTTTGTGGGAAAAACAGTTATACACTGTAACTAGCAAAAAATCTTGAAAACACTATTTTATGGCTTTATAGAAAATATAAAAAAGTAAAACTTTTGTATTATACAATAACGCTACATTTTAGAAGAAACTATAAAAAAACTTTGCTATGCCCGTATATCCAATAAAAAACCTTTTAAACTTCATTTAAAGTTTTAATGTAATGAAAGCTACTTTGGGTGCAAATTATTCTAAAAAAGATTTTATACCTAAATTTGTAGGCAAACAGCTAATATCCCCGAAAAATAGAAAATACATTAAAAAACACTCTTTATGGGTTTATAGCAATAGAAATTAAAAACTATTGTATTATCAATAATTTTAAAATTTACAAGAAAAATGAAAAACGCTTGCAATATCCGTTATATCACAATAAAAACCTCTACTCTTCATTTAATAGTTTAAGTAATGTAAGTATTTAAGGTGCAAAAATTCAAAAAAAAGGATTTTATACTTCAATTTGTAGGAAAACAGCTAAATCACTGATAACTAGCTAAAATCATGAAAACACTACATTTTTGGTTTATAGAAATTAAAAAGTAAAACTACTTGATATATACAAAAACGCACAGTTTACAAAAAAAATATGAAAAACGTTTGCAATATACCGTTATATCAAAAAAAAATAACCTTTACCTTCTTTTTAATAGCTTTTTTAAGAAAGCTATTATAGGTGCAAACTATTCAAAAAAAGGGATTTTTTACTTAAATTTTGTAGGAAAACGGATATATCACCGAAAAAATAGCTAATATTATTGAAAACCTACTTTTTTATGGGTTTATAGCAATATGATAAGAAAAAATACTTGTAATATACAATAACGCTTCATTTTGAAGAAACATGAAAAACGCTTGCAATTATTTTTATTCACAAAAAAAAACCTCTTACTCTTCTATTTATAGCTTAATTTTAATGTAACTATTATAGGTGAAAATTATTCTAAAAAAAGGTTTGTTATTTAAATTTGTAGGAAAAAGTATTATCATGATAACTGGAAAAAATCATTGAAAAACAAAATTTTAGGGGTTTAAGCAATAAAGTAAAACACTGGTATATAACAATAACCACAGTTTACAAAAAAACTATAAAAAACGCTGCTAATACCTTTATATCAAAATAAATAACCTCTTACTTTCTATTTTTTAGTTTAAATGTAATGTAAGCTACTTATGGGTGCAATTATTCAAAAAAAAGGATTTTTTCCTAAATTTTGTAGGAGAACACCTATATACACCGATAAATAGCTAAATCTTAAAAACACTACATTTTAGGTTTTTATAGCAATATAAAAAGTAAAAATATTGAATATATACAAAAAAGCTACATTTTCAAAAACTAGAAAAACGCTTGCAATATCCCTTTATACAAAAAAATAATTTCTTACTCTTCTTTTTATTAGGATATGTAATGAAAGCTACTTAAGGTGCAAATTTTTTCAAAAAAAGGGGATTGTAACTTCAATTTGTAGGAAAACAGCTTATATTACCGAAAATTAGCTAATATCATTAAAAACACTACATTTTTATGGTTTATAGAAATAGATATGAAAAAACTACTGTTTATCAAAAACGCACTTTTTACAAGAAACTATGAAAAACGTTTTGCTAATACCGTTATTCCCAAAAAAAACCTCTTACTCTTCTTTTAAATAGCTTAATGTAATGAAGCTATTTTATAGATGCATTATAGTGCAATTTATTCTAAAAAAAGATTTTAACTTAAATTTGTAGGAAAACAGCTTATATCACGATAACTACTAAAATCTTTAAAAACATACATTTATGGTTTTTAAGCAATATAATAAGTAAAACTACTTGTATATAACAAAAAACGCTACGTTTAGAAAAACTATGAAAAACGTTTGCAATAACCTTTATATCAAATAAAAAACCTCTTACCTTCTTTTTATTAGCTTAAGAATGTAAGCTACTATAGGTGAAATTATTCTAAAAAAAGGATTGTTTTTGTATACCTCAATTTGTAGGAAAACAGTATATTCACCGATAAATAGCAAATTAATTAAAAAACCTACTTTTAAAAGGGTTTATGCAATAGATAAGTAAAACTCTTAAATATATACAATAACGTTTACAGTTTACAAGAAACACAAAAAACGCTTGCAATATACCGTTATATCACAATAAATAACCTCTTACTCTTCTATTTAATAGCTTAATGTAATGTAAGCTACTTATAGGTGCAAACTATTCTAAAAAGAGGATTTTATACTTCAATTTGTAGGAAAACAGCTATATATCACCGATAAATAGCTAATATTATTGAAAACACTACATTTTATGGGTTTATAGCAATATGATAAGTAAAACTACTTGTATATATACAATAACGCTTCAGTTTAGAAGAAACTATGAAAAACGCTTGCAATATACTGTTATATCACAATAAATAACCTCTTACTCTTCTATTTAATAGCTTAATGTAATGTAAGCTACTTATAGGTGCAAATTATTCTAAAAAAAGGATTGTATACTTCAATTTGTAGGAAAACAGCTATATATCACTGATAACTAGGTAAAATCATTGAAAACACTAAATTTTATGGGTTTATAGCAATATAATAAGTAAAACTACTGGTATATATACAATAACGCTACAGTTTACAAGAAACTATGAAAAACGCTTGCTATATACCTTTATATCACAATAAATAACCTCTTACTCTTCTATTTATTAGCTTAATGTAATGTAAGCTACTTATAGGTGCAATTATTCTAAAAAAAGGATTGTTTACCTCAATTTGTAGGAGAACACCTATATATCACCGATAAATAGCTAATATCATTGAAAACACTACATTTTATGGGTTTATAGCAATATAATAAGTAAAACTACTTGAATATATACAATAACGCTACAGTTTACAAGAAACTACGAAAAACGCTTGCAATATACCGTTATATCACAATAAATAACTTCTTACTCTTCTATTTATTAGGATAATGTAATGTAAGCTACTTATAGGTGCAAATTATTCTAAAAAAAGGATTGTATACTTCAATTTGTAGGAAAACAGCTATATATTACCGATAATTAGCTAATATCATTGAAAACACTACATTTTATGGGTTTATAGCAATATGATATGTAAAACTACTTGTATATATACAATAACGCTACAGTTTACAAGAAACTATGAAAAACGCTTGCTATATACCGTTATATCGCAATAAATAACCTCTTACTCTTCTATTTAATAGCTTAATGTAATGTAAGCTACTTATAGATGCACTTATAGGTGCAATTTATTCTAAAAAAAAGATTTTATACTTCAATTTGTAGGAAAACAGCTATATATCACTGATAACTAGCTAAAATCATTGAAAACACTACATTTTATGGCTTTATAGCAATATAATAAGTAAAACTACTTGTATATATACAATAACGCTACAGTTTAGAAGAAACTATGACAAACGCTTGCAATATACCTTTATATCACAATAAATAACCTCTTACTCTTCTATTTATTAGCTTAATGTAATGTAAGCTACTTATAGGTGCAATTATTCTAAAAAAAGGATTGTTTTTGTATACCTCAATTTGTAGGAGAACAGCTATATATCACCGATAAATAGCTAATATCATTGAAAACACTACATTTAATGGGTTTATAGCAATATGATAAGTAAAACTACTTGAATATATACAATAACGCTACAGTTTACAAGAAACTACGAAAAACGCTTGCAATATACCGTTATATCACAATAAATAACCTCTTACTCTTCTATTTAATAGCTTAATGTAATGTAAGCTACTTATAGGTGCAATGTATTCTAAAAAAAAAGATTTTATACTTCAATTTGTAGGAAAACAGCTATTATATCTAAAAAAAAAAATTTTTTTTTGATAAAAAAGTAAAAAAATAAA
>JACEEZ010021639.1:54858-83893 GCA_016584305.1 Chionoecetes opilio
AAAAAATTTATTTTAAAAAAAAAATTTTTATTCTTTAAAAAAAAATTTTTATACTTCAATTTTTGAAAGGAACCCCTTAAAAAAAAATTTAAAAGAAAAAATAAAAAAAAAAAAACATTAAAAACCCAATTTTTATGGGTTTTAAAATTTTAAAAAAAATTTTAAAATTAAATTTTAGGAAAAAAAAAAAATTGAATAAGAAAAACAAAATTTAATTTCCCCTTTTTTTTAAATTTAATTTATTAAAAAACCAAATTTAAAACAAAAAATTTTTAATCCTTTTTTAAAAAAAACTTTTTTGAAAAGCAAAAAAATATTAAACAAAATTTTAGGGTTTTAAATTAATGAAAAAAATTTTTTAAAACAAAAAGCTAATTTTTAAAAAAAATAAAAAGTTGTTTTAGATAAAAATAAAAACCTTTACCCTTTTTTTTTAAATTATAAAAACCCTTTTATATTTTTTTAAAAAAAAAATTTTTATTAATTTTGAAAAAAAATAAAAAAATTTTTAAAAAAAAAAATTTTTAAAGGAAAAATAAAAAAAATTTTTAAAAAAAAATACATTAAAAGTTAAAACTTTTTAAAAAACCTTTTAAAAAAAAACCCCCCTTTTCCAAATTTTTAAAAAAAAACAAATTTTTTTTAAATTTTTAAAAAATTTAAAAATAAAAGGCCCCCAAAATTAAAAAATTTTTTTTTAAAAAAAAAAATTTTAAAATAAAAATCATTTGGGGAAAAAAAAAAACCCTTTTAAAAAAATTAAAAAAAAAAATTTTTTTTTAGATATAAAAAAAAACTCTTTTTTTAAAAAAAGAAAAATTTGGGGGGAAAACCCCTTTTAAAAAAACCTTTTTTTAAAAACAAATTTTAAAATAAATAATTAAAACTTTTTTTTTTTAAAAAGGGTTTTAAAAAAAATTAAAAAAAAAAACTTAAAAAATTTAAAAACCTTTTTTTATTTAATAAAAAATAACCCAAATTTAAATTTTTAAAAAAGGATTTTTACTTTTTTGTGGAAAAACTAAAATTTTTTTAAAAAAAAATCTTTGGGAAAAACATTTAAATTTTTGGGGCAAAAAAAAAGGAAAAAACCCATTTATTTTAAAAAATTAATTTTAAAAAATTTGTTTAAAAAAACGTTTAAAAAACCCTATAACTAAAAACCCCTTTACCCTTTTTAAAATAAAAAAAACTCTTTAGGGCTTTTTAAAAAAGGGGTTTTTTATGTTCTTTTTTTAAAAACAGATTATACCAAAATTTTTAAAAAAAACACTAATTTTATTTTTTTATAAAAATTGAAAAAAAAAAATTTTTAAAAATTTTAAATAAGTAATTTACAAAAATATAAAAACGCTAAATTTTTTAAAATAAAAACCCTTAATTTCTTTTTAATATTAAAATTAAATTTATAAAAAAATTTAAATTTAAAAAAAAGGTTTTTTAAAATTTTAGGCCTTTTAAAAAAAACTAAATCAAAAAAAAAAAATTTTTTATTTTTATGTTTAAATAATAAGTAAAATACTTTATTTACAATAACGCCTTAAAAAAAAAAAACCCCTTAAAATTTTTATATCCAAATAAAAAATTCCTTTCTTTTATTTTATTTAAAAGAAAGCATTTATATGCAAATTATTTAAAAAAAAGGATTTTATACTTCTTTTTGGGAAAAATATATTCACTAAAATAGAAAAATTTTAAAAAACATAAATTTGGGGGTTTTATGAAAAAAAAAATTTAAATAAAAACATTTAGAAGAAACAAAAAAAACCCCTTTGATTATACCTTTATATCAAAAAAAAAAAAACCCCCTTTTTTTTTAAATTTTTTAATTTAAAATTATTAAAAGGGAAATTTTTAAAAAGAGGATTTTACTTAATTTGTAAAAAAACAGCTTATTCCCCGAAAAAATTTTTTTTTTTAAAAAACACTACTTTTTAGGGGTTTATAGAAATTGATAAAAAAAACCTTGTAATATAAAAAACGCTACGTTTAAAGAACTATAAAAAAAGCTTGAAATATACCAAATCACAATAAAACCCCTTTTTTTATAGCTTAATGTAAAAGCTACTTATAGGTGCAAATTATTCAAAAAGGGGTTTTTATTCAATTTGTGGGAAAACAGCTATAATCACAAAATAGCTAAAATCATAAAACACTACATTTTAGGGGTTTTAAAGAAATATAATAAAAAAAATTGTATATATACAATAACGCTACTTTTACAAAAACTTGAAAAAACTTTTAAATACCTTTAAATAAAAAAAAAATTTCCCTTATTTATTTTATTAGTTTTAAATGAATTAAATTTATATTAAAATTACAAAAAAAGGTTTTTATAATTTTTTTGAAAAACATAAACCTAAATGTTTCTTGAAAAAAAATTTTTAAAATTTTTTAAAATTAAAATAAAACAGAAAACCCAATAACTAAGTTTTAAAAAACTATGAAAACGCTTGAATATCCGTTTATCACAAAAAATCCCTTATTTTTTTTTTAAAAAAAATGTTTAAAGCTACTTATAGTGAAAATTTTTAAAAAAAAAGATTTATTTTAATTTTTAAAAAAAAAAATAAAACTAAAAATTTAAAAACATTAAAACATATTTTGGGGTTTTAAAAAAATAAAAAAAACATTTTAAATAAAAACGCTCTTTTTAAAAGGAAAACAAAAAAACCCCTCCTTTAAAAAAAAAATTTACTTTATTTAAATTAAATTAAAGATTTTATGTAAAAAATTTTTAAAAAAAAAGATTTAGTTTTTTTAAAAAAACTATTAGTAATTAAAATAAAAAAAATAAAAAATTGTTTTATACAATAAATAAGTAAAAAACTTAAAACTCGCTAATTTTAAAAAACATAAAAAACCTTAATTCAAATGAAATAAATAACCTTTATTTCTTTTAATTTTAAAATTAAGCTATTTGGGAATTTTTTAAAAAAGATTTTATACTAATTTTGGAAAACACTAATTAGTAAAAGCAAAAAATTAGAAAAAAATTTTATTTTAAAGCAAATTTAAGAAAAAACTTTGAAAACTAATACGTTTAAAAAACTTAAAAACCCTTTCTTAAATACCAAAAAAATTAACTTTTTTTTTATTTAAATTAAAAAATTTATGAAATTATTTAAAAAAGATTTTATATTCAATTTGTAAAAAAAAAATTTTTTGTAATAGCAAAATTTTAAAAATAAATGTTTATTTTACGCTAAATAAGAAAACTAGAAAAATCAATAATCGTTTAAAAAAATTAAAAACCCTTAATTCCTTAAAAAAAAAATCTTTTTTTATATTAAGGAATTAATAATTTGGGGAAATTTTTTCTAAAAAATTTTTAATTTTTTTGAAAACCTAATTAGTAAAACTAATATATTAAAAAACTACTTTTTATTTTAAGAAAAAAAATAAAAATTTTTTATACAAAAAAAATTTAAAAAATTTAAAAAACCTTGAAAATATTTATACACAAAAAATAATTATCTTTTTTTTAATAAATTTGAAAAACTTTTTAAAAAATTTTTAAAAAAATTTTAATTAATTTTGGTAAAAGCAATAAAATAAAAATTTTTTAAAAAACTACTTTTTGGGGAAAAAAAGGGAAAAAACTACTTGTATATATACAATAACGCTACAGTTTAGAAGAAACTATGATAAAACCTTGCAATATACCGTTATATCACAATAAATAACCTCTTACTCTTCCTATTTAATAGCTTAATGTAATGTAAGCTACTTATAGGTGCAAATTATTCTAAAAAGAGGATTTTAATACTTCAATTTGTAGGAAAACAGCTATATATCACATAAACTAGTTAAATCATTGAAAACACTACATTTTATGGGTTTATAGCAATATAATAAGTAAACTACTTGTATATATACAATAACGCTACAGTTTACAAGAAACTATGAAAAACGCTTGCAATATACGTTATATCACAATAAATAACCTCTTACTCTTCTATTTAATAGCTTAATGTAATGTAAGCTACTTATAGTGCAAATTATTCTAAAAAAGGATTTTATACTTCAATTTGTAGGAAAACAGCTATATATCAACTGATAACTAGCTAAAATCATTATAAACAATACATTTTATGGGTTTATAGCAATATAATAAGTAAAACTACTGTATATATACATAACCTACAGTTTAGAAGAAACTATGAAAAACGCTTGTATTATACCGTTATATACAATAAATAACCTCTTACCTCTATTTAATAGCTTAATGTAATATAGGCTACTTATAGGTGCAAATTATTCTAAAAAGAGGATTATTAACTTCAATTTGTAGGAAAACAGCTATATATCACTGATAAATAGCTAAAATCATTGAAAACACTACATTTTATGGGTTTATAGCAATATGATAAGTAAAACTACTTGTATATATACATAACGCTACAGTTTACAAGAAACTATGAAAAACGCTTGCAATATACCGTATATCACAATAAATACCTTACTCTTCTATTTAATAGCTTAATGTAATGTAAGCTACTTATAGGTGCAAATTATTCTAAAAAGAGGATTTTATACTTCAATTTGTAGGAAAACAGCTATATATCACTGATAACTAGCTAAAATCATTGAAAACACTACATTTATGGGTTTATAGCAATATAATAAGTAAAACTACTTGTATATATACAATAACGCTACAGTTTAGAAGAAACTATGAAAAACTCTTGCAATATACCGTTATATCACAATAAATAACCTCTTATTCTTCTATTTAATAGCTTAATGTAATGTACGCTACTTATATGTGCAAATTATTCTAAAAAAAAGATTTTATGCTTCAATTTGTAGGAAAACAGCTATATATCACTGATAACTAGCTAAAATCATTGAAAACACTACATTTAATGGCTTTATAGCAATATAATAAGTAAAACTACTTGTATATATACAATAACGCTACAGTTTAGAAGAAACTATGAAAAACGCTTGCAATATACCGTTATATCACAATAAATAACCTCTTACTCTTCTATTTAATAGCTTAATGTAATGTAAGCTACTTATAGGTGCAAATTATTCTAAAAAGAGGATTTTATACTTCAATTTGTAGGAAAACAGCTATATATCACCGATAAATAGCTAATATCTATGAAAACACTACATTTTATGGGTTTATAGCAATATTATAAGTAAAACTACTTGTATATATACAATAACGCTACAGTTTAGAAGAAACTATGAAAAACGCTTGCAATATACCGATATATCACAATATATAACCTCTTAAACTTCTATTTAATAGCTTAATGTAACATAAGATACTTATAGGTGCAAATTATTCTAAAAAGAGGATTTTATACTTCAATTTGTAGGAAAACAGCTATATTTAACTGATAACTAGCTAAAATCATTGAAAACTCTAAATGTTATGGGTTTACAGCAATATAATAAGTAAAACTACTTGTATATATACAATAACGCTACAGTTTAAAAGAAACTATGAAAAACGCTTGCAATATACCGTTATATCACAATATATAACCTCTTACTCTTCTATTTGATAGCTTAATGTAATGTAAGCTACTTATAGGTGCAAATTATTCTAAAAAGAGGATTTTATACATCAATTTTTAGGAAAACAGCTATATATCACCGATAACTAGCTAAATCATTGAAAACACTAATTTTATGGGTTTACAGCAATATGATAAGTAAAACTACTTGTATATATACAATAACGCTACAGTTTAGAAAGAAACTATGAAAAACGCTTGCAATATACCGTTATATCACAATAAATAACCTCTTACTCTTCTATTTAATAGCTTAATGTAATGTAAGCTACTTATAGGTGCAAATTATTCTAAAAAAAGTATTGTATACTTCAATTTGTAGGTAAACAGCTATATATCACCGATAAATAGCTAATATCATTGAAAATACTACATTTTAAGGGTTTATAGCAATATGATAAGTAAAACTACTTGTATATATACAATAACGCTACAGTTTAGAAGAAACTATGAAAAACGCTTGCAATATACCGTTATATCAACCTCTTACTCTTCTATTTAATAGCTTAATGTAATGTAAGCTACTTATAGGTGCAAATTATTCTAAAAAAAGATTTTATACTTCAATTTGTAGGAAAACAGCTATATATCACTGATAACTAGCTAAAATCATTGAAAACTGTAAATTTTATGGGTTTACAGCAATATGATAAGTAAAACTACTTGTATATATACAATAACGCTACAGTTTAGAAGAAACTATGAAAAACGCTTGCAATATACCGTTATATCACAATATATAACGTCTTACTCTTCTATTTGATAGCTTAATGTAATGTAAGCTACTTATAGGTGCAAATTATTCTAAAAAGATAATTTTATACTTCATTTGTAGGAAAACAGCTATATATCACCGATAAATAGCTAATATCATTGAAAACACAAACATTTTATGGGTTTATAGCAATATGATAAGTAAAACTACTTGTATATATACAATAACGCTACAGTTTAGAAGAAACTATGAAAAAACTCTTGCAATATACCGTTATATAAACAATAAATAACCTCTTACTCTTCTATTTAATAGCTTAATGTAATGTAAGCTACTTATAGGTGCAAATTATTCTAAAAAAGATTTTATACTTCAATTTGTAGGAAAACAGCTATATAATCACTGATAAATAGCTAAAATCATTGAAAACACTACATTTTATGGTTTATAGCAATATATAAGTAAAACTACTTTTTATATATACAATAACGCTACAGTTTAGAAGAAACTATGAAAAACGTTTGCAATATACCGTTATATCACAATAAATAACCTCTTACTCTTATATTTATAATTTAATGTAATGTAAGCTACTTATAGGTGCAAATTATTCTAAAAAGGGGATTTTTTTACTTCAATTTGTAGGAAAACAGCTATATATCACGATAAATAGCTAATATCATTGAAAACACTACATTTTATGGGTTTATAGCAATATAATAAGTAAAACAAACTTTATATATACAATAACGCTACAGTTTAGAAGAACTATGAAAAACGCTTGCAATATACCGTTATATCACAATAAATAACCTCTTACTCTTCTATTAATAGCTTAATGTAATGTAAGCTACTTATAGGTGCAAATTATTCTAAAAAGAGGATTTTATACTTCAATTTGTAGGAAAACAGCTATATATACCGATAATAGCTAATATCATTGAAAACACTACATTTTATGGGTTTATAGCAATATGATAAGTAAACTACTTGTATACTACAATAACGCTACAGTTTACAAGAAACTATGAAAAACGCTTGCAATATACCGTTATATCACAATAAATAACCTATTACTTTCTATTTATTAGCTTAATGTAAGTAAGCTACTTATAGGTGCAAATTATTCTAAAAAGAGGATTTTATACTTCATTTGTAGGAAAACAGCTATATATCACCGATAAATAGCAAATATCATTGAAAACACTACATTTTATGGGTTTATAGAAATATGATAAGTAAAAACTACTTCTATATATACAATAACGCTACATTTTACAAGAAACTATGAAAAACGCTTGAATATACCTTTATATCACAATAAATAACCTATTACTTTCTATTTAATAGCTTAATGTAATGAAGCTACTTATAGGTGCAAATTATTCTAAAAAGAGGATTTTATACTTCAATTTGTAGGAAAACAGCTATATATCACCGATAACTAGTAATATCATTAAAAAACACTACATTTATGGGTTTATAGCAATATGATAAATAAAAACTATTTGTATATATACAATAACGCTACAGTTAACAAGAAACTATGAAAAACGTTTGCAATATATCGTTATATCACAATAAATATCCTCTTACTCTTCTATTTAATAGCTTAATGTAATGTAAGCTACTTATAGGTGCAAATTATTAATAGCTTAATGTAATGTAAGCTACTTATGGGTGCAAATTATTCTAAAAAGAGGATTTATACTTCAATTTGTAGGAAAACAGCTATATATCACCGATAAATAGCTAATATCATTTAAAACACTACATTTTATGGGTTTATAGCAATATGATAAGTATAACTACTTATATATATACAATAACGCTACAGTTTACAAGAAACTATGAAAAACGCTTGCAATATATCGTTATATCACAATAAATAACCTTTACTCTTCTATTAATAGCTTAATGTAATGGTAAGCTACTTATGGTGCAAATTTTTCTAAAAAGAGGATTTATACTTCAATTTGTAGGAAAACAGCTATATATCACTGATAATAGCTAAAAATCATTTAAAAAAAACCATTTTATGGGTTTATAGCAATATAATAAGTAAAACTACTCGTATATATACATTAACACTACAGTTTAGAAGAAACTATGAAAACCGCTTGCATTATACCGTTATATCACAATAAATAACCTCTTACCCTTCTATTTAATAGCTTAATGTAATATAGGCTACTTATAGGTGCAAATTTTTTCAAAAAAGAGGATTTTATACTTCAATTTGTAGGAAACAGCTATCTATCACTAATAACTAGCTAAAATCATTGAAAAAACTACATTTTATGGGTTTCTAGCAATATAATAAGTAAACCTACTTGTTATACAATAAGCTACGTTTAACAAGAACTATGAAAAAACGCTTGGAATATAATACCGTTTTATCACAATAATTTCCTCTTACTCTCCTATTTATTCAGCTTAATGTATGTAGCTACTTATATGGTGCAAATTATTCTAAAAAAGGATTGTATACTTTCAATTTTAGGTAAAACAGCTATAGTATCACCGATAAATAGCTAATATCTTGGAAACACTACAATTTAGGTTTATATAATAAATAAATAAAACTACTTGTATATATATCAATAACGTTACAGTTTATAAGAAACTTATGAAAACGCTTTGCAATAATACCGTTATATCACAATAAATAACCTCTTACTCTTCTATTTATAGCTTAATGTAATGTAAGCTTCTTATATGTGCAAAATTATTCTGAAAAAAAGATTTTTGCTTCAATTTGTAGGGAAACGGCTCTTGTCACTGTAAAATAGCTAATAACATTGAAAACTCTACATTTTATGGGTGGTATAGCAATATGATAATAAACCTACTTGTATATTACAATACGCTACAGTTTTAGAAGAAACTATGAAAAACGTCTTGCAATATACCGTTATATGCACAATAATAACCTCTTATTCTTCTATTTAATGCTTATGTAATGTACGCTACTTATATGTGCAAATTATTCTAAAAAAGATTTATGCTTCAATTTGTAGAAAAACAGCTTATAATACACTGATAACTAGCTAAAATCACTTGAAACACTACATCATGGCTTATAGCATATTAAGTAAAACTACTTGTATATATAACAATAACGCTAACAGTTTTGTAGAAGAAACTATGAAAAACGCGTGCATATACCGTTTTATCACAATAAATAACCTCTTTACTCTTCTATTAATGCTTAATGTAATGTAAGCTCTTATTTTGCAAATTAATTCTAAAAAGAGATTTTATACTTCATTTGTAGGAAAACAGCTATATATCACCCATAAATAGCTAATATCATTGAAAACACTACATTTTATGGGTTTATAGCAATATGATAAGTAAAACTACTTGTATATATACAATAACGCTACAATTTACAAGAAACAATGAAAAACGCTTATAATATACCGTTATATCACAATAAATATCCTCTTACTCTTCTATTTAATAGCTTAATGTAATGTAAGCTACTTATATTTGGAAATTATTCTAAAAAAAGGATTTTATACTTCAATTTGTAGGAAAACAGCTATATATCACTGACAACTAGCTAAAATCATTGAAAACACTACATTTTATGGGTTTATAGCAATATAATAAGTAAAACTACTTGTATATATACAATAACGCTACAGTTTAGAAGAAACTATGAAAAACGCTTGCAATATACCGTTATATCACAATAAATAACCTCTTACTCCTCTATTTAATAGCTTAATGTTATGTAAGCTACTTATAGGTGCAAATTATTCTAAAAGGAGGATTTTATACTTCAATTTGTAGGAAAACAGCTATATATCACCGATAAATAACTAATATCATTGAAAACACTACATTTTATGGGTTTATAACAATATGATAAGTAAAACTACTTGTATATATACAATAACGCTACAGTTTAGAAGAAACTATGAAAAACGCTTGCAATATACCATTATATCACAATAAATAACCTCCTACTCTTCTATTTAATAGCTTAATGTAATGTAAGCTACTTATAGGTGCAAATTATTCTAAAAAAAAGATTTTATAACTCAATTTGTAGGAAAACAGCTATATATCACTGATAACTAGCTAAAATCATTGAAAACTACATTTTTATGGCTTTATACAATATAATAAGTAAAACTACTTTATATATACAATAACGCTACAGTTTAGAAGAACTATGAAAAACGCTTGCTATATACCGTTATATCACAATAAATAACCTCTTACACTTCTATTTAATAGCTTAATGTAATGTAAGCTACTTATAGGTGCAAATTATTCTAAAAAGAGGATTTTATACCTCAATTTGTAGGCAAACAGCTATATATCACCGATAAATAGCTAATATCATTGAAAACACTTCATTTTATGGGTTTATAGCAATATGATAAGTAAAACTACTTGTATATATACAATAACTTTAAAATTTACAAGAAACAATGAAAAACGCTTGCAATATACCGTTATATCACAATAAATAACCTCTTACTCTTCTATTTAATAGCTTAATGTAATGTAAGCTACTTATAGGTGCAAATTATTCTAAAAAAAGGATTGTATACTTCAATTTGTAGGAAAACAGCTATATATCACTGATAACTAGGTAAAATCATTGAAAACACTAAATTTTATGGGTTTATAGCAATATAATAAGTAAAACTACTGGTATATATACAATAACGCTACAGTTTACAAGAAACTATGAAAAACGCTTGCTATATACCTTTATATCACAATAAATAACCTCTTACTCTTCTATTTATTAGCTTAATGTAATGTAAGCTACTTATAGGTGCAATCTATTCTAAAAAAAGGATTGTTTACTTCAATTTGTAGGAGAACACCTATATATCACCGATAAATAGCTAATATCATTGAAAACACTACATTTTATGGGTTTATAGCAATATAATAAGTAAAACTACTTGAATATATACAATAACGCTACAGTTTACAAGAAACTACGAAAAACGCTTGCAATATACCGTTATATCACAATAAATAACTTCTTACTCTTCTATTTATTAGGATAATGTAATGTAAGCTACTTATAGGTGCAAATTATTCTAAAAAAAGGATTGTATACTTCAATTGTAGGAAAACAGCTATATATTACCGATAATTAGCTAATATCATTGAAAACACTACATTTTATGGGTTTATAGCAATATGATATGTAAAAACTACTGTATATATACAATAACGCTACAGTTTACAAGAAACTATGAAAAACGCTTGCTATATACCGTTATATCGCAATAAATAACCTCTTACCTTCTATTTAATAGCTTAATGTAATGTAAGCTACTTATAGATGCACTTATAGGTGCAATTTATTCTAAAAAAAAGATTTTATACTTCAATTTGTAGGAAAACAGCTATATATCACTGATAACTAGCTAAAATCATTGAAAACACTACATTTTATGGCTTTATAGCAATATAATAAGTAAAACTACTTGTATATATACAATAACGCTACAGTTTAGAAGAAACTATGACAAACGCTTGCAATATACCTTTATATCACAATAAATAACCTCTTACTCTTCTATTTATTAGCTTAATGTAATGTAAGCTACTTATAGGTGCAATTATTCTAAAAAAAGGATTGTTTTTGTATACCTCAATTTGTAGGAGAACAGCTATATATCACCGATAAATAGCTAATATCATTGAAAACACTACATTTAATGGGTTTATAGCAATATGATAAGTAAAACTACTTGAATATATACAATAACGCTACAGTTTACAAGAAACTACGAAAAACGCTTGCAATATACCGTTATATCACAATAAATAACCTCTTACTCTTCTATTTAATAGCTTAATGTAATGTAAGCTACTTATAGGTGCAAATTATTCTAAAAAAAGGATTGTATACTTCAATTTGTAGGAAAACAGCTATTATATATTACCGATAATTAGCTAATATCATTGAAAACACTACATTTTATGGGTTTATAGCAATATGATATGTAAAACTACTTGTATATATACAATAACGCTACAGTTTACAAGAAACTATGAAAAACGCTTGCTATATACCGTTATATCACAATAAATAACCTCTTACTCTTCTATTTACTAGCTTAATGTAATGTAAGCTACTTATAGGTGCAATGTATTCTAAAAAAAAGATTTTATACTTCAATTTGTAGGAAAACAGCTATATATCACCGATAAATAACTAATATCATTGAAAAACTACATTTTATGGGTTTATAACAATATGATAAGTAAAACTACTTGTATATATACAATAACGCTACAGTTTAGAAGAAACTATGAAAAACGCTTGCAATATACCATTATATCACAATAAATAACCTCCTACTCTTCTATTTAATAGCTTAATGTAATGTAAGCTACTTATAGGTGCAAATTATTCTAAAAAAAAGATTTTATAACTCAATTTGTAGGAAAACAGCTATATATCACTGATAACTAGCTAAAATCATTGAAAACACTACATTTTATGGCTTTATAGCAATATAATAAGTAAAACTACTTGTATATATACAATAACGCTACAGTTTAGAAGAAACTATGAAAAACGCTTGCAATATACCGTTATATCACAATAAATAACCTCTTACACTTCTATTTAATAGCTTAATGAAATTTGAAAGCTACTTATAGGTGCAAACTATTCTAAAAAGAGGATTTTTTACTTCAATTTGTAGGAAAACAGCTAATATCACCGATAAATAGCTAATATTATTGAAAACACTACATTTTTAGGGGTTTATAGAAATTGATAAGTAAAACTACTTGTATATATACAATAACGCTTCAGTTTAGAAGAAACTATGAAAAAACGCTTGCAATATACGTTAATCACAATAAATAACCTCTTACTCTTCTATTTAATAGCAAATGTAATGTAAGCTACTTATAGGTGCAAATTATTCAAAAAAAAGGAAATTGTATACTTAAATTTTGTAGGAAAACAGCTATATATCACTGATAACTGGGTTAAAATCATTGAAAACACTAAATTTTATGGGTTTATAGCAATATAATTTAAGTAAAACTACTGGTATATATACAATAACCTACAGTTTACAAGAAACTATGAAACGCTTGCTAATATACCTTTATATCACAATAAAAACCTCTTACTCTTCTATTTATTAGCTTAATTAAAATGTAAGGGCTACTTATAGGTGCAATTATTCTAAAAAAAGGATTGTTTCCCTCAATTTGTAGAGAACACCTATATATCACCGATAAATAGCTAAATCATTGAAAACACTACATTTTATGGGTTTATAGCAAAAATAATAAGTAAAACTACTTGAATATAACAATAACGCTACAGTTTACAAGAAACTACGAAAAACGCTTGCAATATACCTTTATATCACAATAAAATAATTTCTTACTCTTCTATTTATTGGGATAATGTAATGTAAGCTATTTATAGGTGAAAATTTATTCTAAAAAAGGTTTGGGTATACTTCAATTTGTAGGAAACAGCTAATATTACCGATAAATTAGCTAATATCATTTGAAAACACTACATTTTAAATGGTTTTATAGCAATATGATATGTAAAAACTACTTGTATATATACAAAACGCTACAGTTTACAAGAAACTATGAAAAACGCTTGCTATATCCCGTTATATCGCAATAAAAAACCCTCTTACTCTTCTATTTAATAGCTTAATGAAATGTAAGCTATTATAGATGCCTTATAGGTGCAATTTATTCTAAAAAAAAAGATTTTATACTTCATTTGTAGGAAACAGCTATATATCACTGATAACTAGCTAAATCATTGAAAACACTACATTTTATGGCTTTATAGCAATATAATAAGTAAAACTACTTGTATATATAAAATAACGCTACAGTTTAGAAGAAAACTATGAAAAACCCGCTTGCAATATACCTTTATATCACAAAAAATAACCTCTTACTCTTCTATTTATTAGCTTAATGTAATGTAAGCTACTTATAGGTGCAATTATTCTAAAAAAAGGATTGTTTTGTACTCAATTTGTAGGAGAACAGCTATATATCACCGAAAATAGCTAAAAATCATTGAAAACACTACATTTAAGGTTTATAGCAATATGATAAGTAAAACTACTTGATATATACAATAACGCTACAGTTACAGAAAAACTACGAAAAACGCTTGCAATATACCGTTATATCACAATAAATAACCTCTTACTCTTCTATTTAATAGCTTAATGTAATGTAAGCTACTTATAGGTGCAAATTATTCTAAAAAAAGGATTGTATACTTCAATTTGTAGGAAAACAGCTATTTATTTACCGATAATTAGCTAATATCATTGAAAACACTACATTTTATGGGTTTATAGCAATATGAAAAGAAAAACTACTTGTATATACAATAACGCTACAGTTTACAAGAAACTATGAAAAACGCTTGCTATATACCGTTATATCACAATAAATAACCTCTTACTCTTCTATTTACTACTTAATGTAATGAAAGGGCACTTATGGGTTGCAATGTATTCTAAAAAAAGTTTTTTAAAATTTCATTTGTAGGAAAACAGCTATATCTCACTGATAACTAGCTAAAATCATTGAAAACACTACATTTTATGGCTTTTATAGCAATATAATAAGTAAACTACTGGTATATATACAATAAACGCTACAGTTTAGAAGAAACTATGAAAAACGCCTGCAATATACCGTTATATCACAATAAATAACCTCTTACTCTTCTATTTAATAGGTTAATGTAATGTAAGCTACTTATAGGTGCAAAATTATTCTAAAAAGAGGATTTTATACTTCAATTTGTAGGCAAACAGCTATATATCCCCGATAAATAGCTAATATCATTGAAAACACTACATTTTATGGGTTTATAGCAATATGATAAGTAAAACTACTTGTATATATACAATAACGTTTACAGTTTAGAGAAAACTATGAAAAAACGCTTGCAATATACCGTTATATCACAAAAAATAACCTCTTACTCTTCTATTAATAGCTTAATGTAATGTAAGCTACTTATAGTTGCAAATTATTCTAAAAAAAAGTTTTTATAACTCAATTTGTAGTGAAAACAGCTATATATCACTGAAACTAGCCAAATCATTGAAAACACTACATTTTATGGCTTTTATACCAATATAATAAGTTAAAACTACTTGTATATATACAATACGCTATAGTTTAAAGAAACTATGAAAAACGCTTGCAATATACCGTTATATCACAAAAAATAACCTCTACTCTTCCATTTAATAGCTTAATGTAATGTAAGCTACCTATAGGTGCAAATTATTCTAAAAAGAGGATTTTATCTCAATTTGTAGGCAAACAGCTATATATCACTGATAAATAGCTAATTCATTGAAACACTACATTGTATGGGTTTATAGCAATATGATAAGTAAAAATACTTGTATATAACAATACGCTACATTTTTACAAGAAACATAAAAAAACCCGCTTGCAATATACCGTTATATCACATAAATAACCTCTTACTCTTCTATTTAATTGCTTAATGTAATTAAGCTACTTATAGTGCAAATTATTCTAAAAAGAGGATTTTATCTTCATTTGTAGGAAAACAGCTATATATCACCCATAAATGCTTAATATCATTGAAAACACTACTTTTTTAGGGTTTATAGCAATATGTAATTAAAACTATGTATATATACAATAACGCTACAATTTACAAGAAACAATGAAAAACGCTTATAATATACCGTTAAAATCAAATAAATATCCTCTTACTCTTCTATTTAATAGCTTAATGTAATGTAAGCTACTATAGGTGCAAATTTTTACTAAAAGAGGATTTTATACTTAATTTGTAGGAAAACAGTATAAAATCACCGATAAATAGCAAATATCATTGAAAACACTACATTTTAGGGGTTTTATAGCAATATGATAAGTAAAATACTTGTATATATACAATAACGCTACAGTTTACAAGAAAAACAATGAAAAACGCTTGCAATATCCCGTTTATATCACAATAAATAACCTCTTACTCTTCTATTTAATAGTTTAAATGTAATATAAGCTACATATATGCAAATTATTCTAAAAAAAGGATTTTATACTTAAATTTTGTGGGAAAAACAGTATATATCACTGATAATATTTAATATCAGGGAAAACACTACATTTTAGGGTTTATAGGCAATATAGTCAGTAAAATTCTTGTATATATACAATAACGCTACAGTTTACAAGAAACTATGAAAAACGCTTGCAATATACCGTTATATCAAAAAAAATAACCTCTTACTCTTCTATTTAATAGCTTAATGTAATGTAAGCTACTTATAGGTGCAAATTATTATAGTTTAAATGAATGTAAGTACTTAAGGTGCAATTATCTAAAAGAGGATTTTACTAATTTTGTATGAAAACAGCTATATATAAACGATAAATAGCTAATATAATTTAAAACACTACATTTTAGGGGTTTTATAGCAATATGATAAGTAAAAACTACTGTTATAACAATACGCTACAGTTACAAAAAATAGAAAACGCTTGCAAATACAGTTATATAACAATAAAAACCTCTTACTTTCTATTAATAGCTTATGTAATGAAGTACATATAGGTGCAAATTTTTCTAAAAGAGATTTTATACCTCAATTTTAGGAAAAGCTATATATCACGATAAATAGTAATATATGAAACACTACATTTTAAGGGTTATAACAATTCATAAGTAAAATATTGTATATATACAATATGCTACAGTTACAAGAAACTATGAAAAACGCTTGAAATACGTTATATGACAATAAATTCTCTACTTTCTATTATAGCTTAATTAATGTAAAGCAACTAAGGTGCAAATATTCTAAAAAGAGGATGTAACTTAAATTTGTAGGAAAACAGCATATATCACCGATAAATACTAATATCATTGAAAACACTACATTTTAGGTAATAGCAAAGATAAGTAAAACTACTTGTATATAACGATAACGCTACAGTTACAAGAAGCTATGAAAAACGCTTGCAATATACGTAATATCACAAAAATTTCCTTTTAAATCTTCATTTTAACTTAATGTAAGTAAGCGCTATAGGTGCAAATTAAATCTAAAAAAGGGATGGATACTTCAATTTGGGAAAAAGTAATTCACCGATAAATAGCTAATATCATTGAAAACACTACATTTTATGGGTTTATAGCAATATGATAAGTAAAACTACTTGGTATATATACAATACGCTACAGTTTACAAGAAGCTATGAAAAACGCTTGCAATATACCGTTTATCACAATAAAAACCCTCTTACTTTTCTATCTAATAGCTTAATGTAATGTAAGCTACTTATAGGTGCAAATTATTCTAAAAAGAGATTTTATACTTCAATTTGTAGGAAAACAGCTATATATCACCGATAAATAGCTAATATCATTGAAAACACTACATTTATGGGTTTTATAGAAATCTGATAAGTAAAACTACATGAAAATATACAATAACGCTTCAGTTTACAAAAAACTATGAAAACGTCTTCCCAATATACCGTTTTATCAAAATAAATAACCTTTTACTCTTCTATTTATTAGCTTAATGTAATATAAGATATTTTTAAAGGTTTAAATTATTCTAAAAAAAGGATTGTATATTTCAATTTGTAGGAAAACAGCTATATATCACTGATAACTAGCTAAAATCATTGAAAACACTACTTTTTATGGGTTATAGCAATATAATAAGTAAAACTACTTGTATATATACAATAACGCTACAGTTTAGAGAAACTATGACAAACGCTTGCAATATACCGTTATATCACAATAATAACCTCTTACTCTTCTATTTAATAGCTTAAATGTAATGTAAGCTACTTATTGGGGGAAAATTTATTCTAAAAAGGGGATTTATACTTCAATTTGTGGGAAAACAGCTATTATCACCGTAAATAGCTAATTCATTGAAAACACTACTTTTAAATGGGTTTATAGCAATTGATAAGTAAAACTTTTTATATATACAAAAAACGCTACAGTTTACAAGAAACTATGAAAAACGCTTGCTATATACCTTTATATCACAATAAATAACCTCTTACTCTTCTTTTTATTAGCTTAATGTAATGTAAGCTACTTATGGTGCAATTATTCTAAAAAAGGATTTGTTTACCTCAATTTGTAGGAAAAACAGCTATATATCACCGATAAATGCTAATATATTGAAAACACTACTTTTTAGGGGTTTATAGCAATATGATAAGTAAAACTACTTGAATATATACAATAACGCTACAGTTTACAAGAAACTACGAAAAACGCTTGCAATATACCGTCATATCACAATAAATAACCTCTTACTCTTCTATTTATTAGGATAATGTAATGTAAGCTACTTATAGGTGCAAATTATTCTAAAAAAAGGATTGTATACTTCAATTTGTAGGAAAACAGCTATATATAACCGATTATTAGCTAATATCATTGAAAACACTACATTTTATGGGTTTATAGCAATATGATATGTAAAACTACTTGTATATATACAATAACGCTACAGTTTACAAGAAACTATGAAAAACGCTTGCTATATACCATTATATCACACTAAATAACCTCTTACTCTTCTATTTAATAGCTTAATGTAATGTAAGCTACTTATAGGTGCAATTTATTCTAAAAAAAAGATTTTATACTTCAATTTGTAGGAAAACAGCTATATATCACTGATAACTAGCTAAAATCATTGAAAACACTTCATTTTATGGCTTTATAGCAATATAATAAGTAAAACTACTTGTATATATACAATAACGCTACAGTTTAGAAAAACTATGAAAAACGTTTTGCAATATACCGTTATAACACAATAAATAACCTCTTAATCCTCTATTTAATAGATTAATGTTATGTAAGCTACTTATAGGTGCAAATCATTCTAAAAGGAGGATTTTATACTTCAATTTGTAGGAAAGCAGCTATATATCACCGATAAATAACTAATATCATGAAAACACTACATTTTATGGTGTGTATAACAATATGATAAGTAAAACTACTTGTATATATACAATACGCTACCCAGTTTAGAAGAAACTATGAAAAAACGCTTGCAATATACCATTCATATCACAATTAAATAACCTCCTACTCTTCTATGGTAATAGCTTAATGTAATGTAAGTACTTATAGGTGCAAATTATTCTAAAAAAAGAATTTAAACTCAATTTGTAGGAAAACAGCTAGATATCACTGATAATAGACTAAAATCATGAAAACACACATTTTATGGCTTTATCGAAATATAATAGTAAAAATACTTGTATAATACAATAAACGCCCTACAGTTTAGAAGAAACTATGAAAAACGCTTGCAATATACGTTATATCACAATAAATAACCTCTTACACTTCATTAATAGCTTAATGTAAATGTAAGCTACTTATAGCTGCAAAGTATTCTAAAAAAGAGGATTTTATACCTCAATTGTAGGCAAAACAGCTATATATCACCCCGATAAATAGATAATATCATTGAAAACACTTCATTTTTATGGGGTTATAGCCAATTATGATAAGTAAAAACTAATTGTATATATACATAACTTTAAAAATTTACAAGAAACAATGACAAACGCTTGAATCTACCAGTTATATCACATAAATAACCTCTTACTCTTCTATTTAATAGCTTAATGTATGTAAGCACTTATAGGTGCCAAATTATTCTAAAAAAAGGATTTTACAACTTCAATTTGTAGGAACCCCGTATATATCACTGATAAACTAGCTAAAATCATTGAAAACACTACATTTTATGGGTTTAGCAATATATAAGTAAAACTACTTGGATATATACAATAACGCTACAGTTTACAAGAAACTATGACACAACGCTTGCAATATCCCGTTATATCACAATAAATAACCTCTTACTCTTCTTATTTAATAGCTTAATGTAATGTAAGCTACTATAGGTGCCAAACTATTCTAAAAGAGGCATTTCATACTTCAATTTTGTCAGGAAAACAGCTATATATAACCGATAATAGCTAAATTATTGAAAACCACTACATTTATGGGTTTATAGCAATATATAAGGAAAACTACTTGTATATATAACAATAACGCTTCAGTTTAGAAGGAAAACTATGAAAAAACGCTGGCAATATACTGTTATATCCAAATAAATAACCTCTTACTCTTCTTATTAATAGCTTAATGTCATGTAAGATATTATAGGTGCAAAGATTCTAAAAAAGGATTGGATACTTCAATTGTAGGGTAAAACAGCTATATATCACTGATAACTAGGTAAACATGAAAACTACTAAATGACTTGCACAGGGTCTATAGCAATATAATAAGTAAAACTAATGGGATATATACAATAACGCTACAGTTTACAAAAAACTATGAAAAACGCTTGCTAATACCGTTATATCACAATAATAACTCTTTTTTACTCTTCTATTTATTAGCTTAATGTAAGTAAGCTACTTTATAGGTGCGATTATTCTAAAAAAAGGATTGTTTACCTCAATTTGTAGGAGAACACCTATATATCACCGATAATAGTAATATCATTGAAAACACTAACATTTTATGGGTTTAAGGCAATATAATAAGTAAAACTACTTGAATATATTACAATACGCTACAGTTTACAAGAAATACGAAAAAACGCTTGCAATATACCGTTATATTCACAATAAATAACTTCTACTCTGTTCTATTTATTAGGATAATGTAATGTAAGCTTACATTATAGGTGAAAATTATTCTAAAAAAAGGAGTGTATACTGCAATTTGTAGGCAAAACGCTATTACGATCCGATAATTAGCTAATTCATTGAAAACACTACATTTATGGGTTTATAGCAATATGATCTTTTTTTTTTTTGTAAAAACTATTGTAATATACAATTAACGACTACCATTTTAAGAAACTATGAAAAAACGCTTTGCTATTATAACGTTATATCGCAATAACTTACCTCTTACTCTTCTATTTATAGCTTAATGTTAATGTAAGCTACTTAAGATGCACTTATAGGTGCAATTTATTCTAAAAAAAGATTTTATACTTCAATTTGTAGGAAAAACAGCTATATATCACTGATAACTAGCCTTAAAATCATTGAAAACACTCCATTTTATGGCTTTATAGCAAATTAATAAGTAAAACTACTGTATATATACAATAACGCTACAGTTAGAAGAAACTATGACAAAAACCGCTTGCAATATACAGTATATCACAATAAATAACCTCTTACTCTTCTAGTTTAATAGCTTAAGGTATGTAAGGCTACTTAAGTGCAAATTTATTCTAAAAAGAGGATTTTATACTTCAATTGTAGGAAAAACAGTATATACAACGATAAATAGCTAAATCATTGAAACCACTACATTTAATGGGTTTATAGCCAATCTGATAAGTAAACTACTTGTATATATACAATAACGCTACAGTTTTACAAGAAACTATGAAAACGCTTGCTATATACCTTTATATCACAATAAAATAACCTCTTACTCTCTATTTATTAGCTTAATGTAATGTAAGTAATTATAGGTGCAATTATTCTAAAAAAGGATTGTTTACATCAATTTGTAGGAGAACAGCTATATATCACCGATAAATAGCTAATATCATTGAAAACCACTACATTTTAGGGTTTTAGCAATAGATAAGTAAAATACCGTTGAATATATACAATAACGCTACAGTTTACAAGAAACTTACGAAAAACGCTTGCAATATACCGTTATATCACACATAATAACCCTACTCTTTCTATTATTAGGATAAGTAATGTAAGATACTTATAGGTGCAAATTATTCTTTAAAAAAGGAGGTATACTTCGAGTTTTTGAAAACGGCTATTATATTTACCGAGAATTACTAATCATTGAAAAACATCCTACATTTTATGGGTTTATAAGCAATATGATATGTACAAAACTACTTGTATATATACAATAAACGTACAGTTACAAGGAAACTATGAAAAACGCTGTATATACCGTTATATCACAATAAATAACCTCTTACTCTTCTAATTTACTAGCTTATGTAATGTAAGCTACTTATTAGTGCAATTTATTTAAAAAAAGATATTTATACTTCAATTGTAGGAAAAAGCTATATATCACTGATAATAGCTAAAATCATTGAAAAACACTACATTTTATGGCTTTATCGCAATATAATAAGTAAAACTAATTGTAATATATACAATACGTACAGTTTAGAAAGAAACTATGAAAAACGCCTGCAAATTATACCGTTTATTACAAATAAATAACCTCTATCTTCTATTTAATTAGCTTAATGTAATGTAAGATTACCTTCTAGGTGCAAATTATCTAAAAAGAGGATTTTATACTTCAATTTTAGGCAAACAGTATATATCACCGATAAATAGCTAATATCATTGAAAACACTACATTTATGGTTATAGCCAATATGATAAGTAAAACTACTTGTAGTGTAAAGTAAGCTACAATAACGCTACAGTTAGAAGAAACTATGAAAAAACGCTGGCAATATACCGTATACACAATAAATAACTCTTACTCTTCTATTAATAGTTATGTAATGTAAGCTATTATAGGTGCATTATCTTCCCAAAGATTTTATACTCAATTTGTAGGAAAAACAGCTAGTATATCACTGAAACTAGCCAAATCATTGAAAAACACTACATTTATGGCTTATACCAATATAATATTAAAACTAATTGTATATATACAATAACGCTATAGTTTAGAAAAACTATGAAAAACGCTTGCAATATACCGTTATATCACAATAAATAACCTCTTACTTCTTTCCATTTAATAGCTTAATGTAATGTAAGTTACCTATAGGTGCAATTATTCTAAAAAGATGATTTTATACATCAATTGTAGGCAAACAGCTTATATATCCTGATAAAATAGCTTAATATCATTGAAAAAACTACATTTTATGGGTTATAGCAATATGATCAGTAAAACTACGTTGTATATATACAATAACGCTACAAGTTTACAAGAAACTATGAAAACGCTTGCAATAATACCGTTATATCACCAATAAAATAACCTTTCTTACTCTTCTATTTAATAGCTTAAATGTAAGTAAGCTAATTATAGGGGCAAATTATTCTAAAAAAAAGATTTTATTCTCAATTGTAGGAAAACAGCTATATATGCGGATAAAATAGCTAAATCAATGAAAACACTACATTTTAGGCCTTTATAGCACATAATATAGGTAAAAATTATTGTTGTACTATACAATAACAGCTACAGTTTAGAAGGAAAACTATGAAAAACGTTTGCAAATACCGTATAGAACACAATAAAATAACCTCTTACTCTTCTCATTAATGCTTAATGCTAAGTAAGCTACTTATAGGTGCAAATTAATTCTAAAAGAGGATTTTATACTTCAATTTGTAGGAAAACAGCTATATATCACCCATAAATAGCTTAATATCATTGAAAACACTACATTTTATGGGTTTTATTCGGGCAATATGATAATAAAACTATTTGTCATATATACAATAACGCTACAATTTACAAGCAACAATGAAAAACGATTATAATATACCGTTATATAACATAAATATCATCTTATCTTCTAATTTAATAGCTAATGTAATGTAAGCTACTTATAGGTGCAAAATTATTCTAAAGAGGATTTATACTTTAAATTTGAGGGGGAAACAGCTATATATCACCGATAAATAGCTATATATGAAAACCTACATTTTGGGTTGATAGAAATATGATAAGAAAAATTACTTGTACTATATACAAAACGCTACAGTTTACAAGAAAACAATGAAAAAACGCTTGCAATATAACGTTATATCACAATAAATACCTCTTACTCTTTATTTAATAGCTTAAGGTAATATAAGCTACTTATATATGCCAAATTATTTTTCCCCCACTTATTTTATACTTCAATTTGTAGGGAAAACAGCTATATATCACTGATAACTAGTTAAATCATTGAAAACACTACATTTTTATGGGTTTATAGCAATATAATCAGTAAAATTTCTTGTATATATACAAATAACGATACAGTTTACAAGAAAAATATGAAAAACGCTGCAATATTACCCGTTATATCAAATAATACCTCTTACTCTTCTATTTATAGCTTAATGTAATGAAAGCTACTTATAGGTGCAAATTATTAATAGCTTAATGTAAGTAAGCTACTATAGGTGCAAAGTATTCTAAAAAGAGGATTATACTTCAATGTATGAAAACAGCTATATATCACCGATAAATGCTAATATAATTTAAAACATACATTTGATGGGTTTATAGCAATATGATAAAGTAACAAAAAAAAAACTAAAAAAAAAAAAAAAAAAAAAATAAAACAACTACTTGTATATATACAATAACGCTACAGTTTACAAGAAACACCTAGAAAAACGCTTGCAATATCGGTATATTAACAAATAAAATTAACTCTTACTCTTTCTATTAATAGCTTAATGGAATGTAAGCTACATATAGTGCAAATTATTCTAAAATAGGATTTTATACCTCAATTTGTAGGAAAAACAACTATAATATCACGATAAATAGCTAATATCATTGAAACACTACATTGTAAGGGTTTATAACAACATCATAAGGTAAAACTACTGTATATCTAACAATATGCTACAGTTACAAGAAGAAAATATGAAAACGCTTGCAATATAACGTTATATGACAAATGACTTTCCTCTTCCTCTTCTATTTATTAGACTTAATGTAATGTACGCTACTATAGGTGCAAAAGTATTCTAAAAAAGGGATGGTATACTTCAATTTGTAGGAAAACAGCTATAGATAACCGATAAATAGCTAATATCATTGAAAAACACTACATTATGGGTATATAGCAATATGATAAAGTAAAAACTACCTGTATATATACGATAACGCTACAGTTTACAAGAAGGCTATGGAAAAAAACGCTTGCAAAGATACCGTAATATCACAATAAATGCCCCTTTTTACTCTTCTATTATTAACTTCATTAATGTAGCTGATTATAGGTGCAAATTATTCTAAAAAAGGATGGCTATACTTCAATTTTATGGAAAACAGCTATATATCACCGATAAATAGCTAAATCATTGAAAACACTACATTTATGGGTTGTAGCAATATGATAGTAAAACTACTTGTATAGATACAATACGCTACGTTTACAAGAACTATGAAAAACGCTTGCAATAACCGTTTATCAAATAAATAACCTCTACTTTTCTATTTAATAGCTTAATGTAATGTAAGCTACTATAGGTGCAAATATTCTAAAAAGAGGATTTTATACTTCAATTGTAGGAAAACCAGTATATATCCCGATATAATTGCTAAAAATCATTGAAACACACATTTTATGTGTTATTAGCAAATATATAAGTAAAATACATGTATCTATACAATAACGCTATAATTACAAGAAACTATGAAAAACGCTTGCAATATACCGTTATATCACAATAAAATAACCTCTTACTCTTCTATTTAATAGCTTAATGTAATGTAAGCTACTTATAGGTGCAAATATTCTAAAAAAAAGATTTTATACTTCAATTTGTAGGAAAACAGCTATATATCGCTGATAACTAGCTAAATCATGAAAACACTACATTTTATGGCTTTATAGCAATAATATAGTAAAATACTACTGTATATATACAATAAACGCTACAGTTTAAAGAAACTATGAAAAACGTTTGCAATATACCGTTAACACAATAAATAACCTCTACTCTTCTATTTAATTGCTTAATGTAATGTAAGCTACTTATAGGTGCAAATTATTCTAAAAAGAGGATTTTATACTTCAATTTGTAGGAAAACAGCTATATATCACCATAAATAGCTAATATCATTGAAAACACTACATTTTATGGGTTTATAGCATATGATAAGTAAAACTACTTGTATATATACAATAACGCTACAATTTACAAGAAACAATGAAAAACGCTTCAATATACCGTTATATCACAATAAATATCCTCTTACTCTTCTATTTAATAGCTTAATGTAATGTAAGCTACTTATATTGGAAATTATTCTAAAAAAAGATTTATACTTCAATTTGTAGGAAAACAGCTATATATCCTGACAACTAGCTAAAATAAATTGAAAACACTACATTTTATGGGTTTATAGCAATAAAATAAGTAAAACTACTTGTATATATACAATACGCTACAGTTTAGAAGAAACTTGAAAAACGCTTGCAATATACCGTTATATCACAATAAATAACCTCTTACTCCTCTATTTAATAGCTTAATGTTATGTAAGCTACTTATAGGTGCAAATTATTCTAAAAGGAGGATTTTATACTTCAATTTGTAGGAAAACAGCTATATATCACCATAAATACTAATATCATTAAAAAAACTACATTTTATGGGTTTATAACAATATGATAAGAAAAAACACTTGTTATAACAAAACGCTAAGTTTAAAAAGAAACTATGAAAAACGCTTGCTATCCATTTACCCAAAATAAATAACCTCCTACCTTCTATTTAATAGTTAAAGAAATTTAAAGTACTTAAGGTGCAAATTTTTCAAAAAAAAGATTTTATAACTCAATTTGTAGGAAAACGCTATATATCACTGATAACCAAAATCTTAAAAACCTCTTTTAGGGCTTTTAGAAATATAAAAAGTAAAACACTGATATATACAAAAACGCTACATTTTAAAAAGAAATTTTAAAAAAAACGTTTTGCTATATACCGTTATACCCAAATAAAATAACCTCTTAACCTTATATTTAATACTTAATGTATGTAATACTTATAGGTGCAAATTATTCAAAAAGAGGATTTTATCCTAATTTGTAGGCAAACAGTAATATCACCGTAAATAGCTAATACATTAAAAAACATTTCTTTTTAGGGGTTTTAGAAATATGATAAGAAAATATGGTATATATACAAAAACTTTAAATTTACAAGAAACATGAAAACCTTCAATATACCTTTATATCACAATAAATAACCTCTTATCTTCTATTTAATACTTAATTAATGTAAGTATTTATAGGTGCAAAATCAAAAAAAAAAGGTTTTTTTATATTTAAATTTGAGGAAAACAGCTATAATCACTGAATACTAAATCTTTGAAAACACTACTTTTTTGGGGTTTTATAGCAATTAAAAGTAAAACTATTGTATATATAAATCGCTACATTTTACAAAAAAAAAAAAAATTTTTTTTTCCCCCTTCCCTTTATAAAATAAATAACCCTTACTCTTCTATTTATTAGCTAATGTAATATAAGAACTTTTGGGAAAAAATTTTTCTAAAAAAAGGTTTGTATCTTAAATTTTGTAGGAAAACCTTTATATATCATGTAACTACTAAAATCTTAAAAACACTACATTTTAGGTTTAAGCAATAAAATAAGAAAAACTCTTTATATATACAAAAACGCTACGTTAGAAGAAACTATGACAAACGTTTTGCAAATACCGTTATATCAATAAAAAACCTTTTCTCTTCTTTTTAATCTTAAGTAATGTAGCTATTTATTGGTGAAAATTATTCAAAAAAGGGGATTTTAACTTCTTTTGTAAAAAAACACTATATACCCGTAAAGCTAAATCTTGAAAACCTCCCTTTAAAGGGGTTTATAAAATCTGTAAGTAAAACTACTTTTAATAACAAAACGCTACTTTTTACAAAAAACATGAAAAACGCTTGCTATATACCTTTTATCACAATAAAAACCCTCTTACTCTTCTATTTATTGCTTAATGTAATGTAAGCTCTTTAGGTGCATTTTTCTAAAAAAAGATTGTTTCCCAAATTTTTGGGAGAACGCTATATATCACCGATAAATACAATAATTAAAACAAAAATTTTTTGGGGTTTATAGCAATTGATAAGAAAAAACTACTTGAATATATCATAACGCTACAGTTACAAGAAACACAAAAAACGCTTGCAATAACCGTATATCACAAAAATCCTCTTACCTTCTATTTATTAGGAAAATGTAATGAAATACTTATAGGTGAAAAATTATTCTAAAAAAAAGGATTGTTACTTAAATTTGTAGGAAAAAGCTAATATTCCCGATTTAGCAATTCATTGAAAAAACCCAAATTTTTAGGGTTTATAGCAATAGATATTAAAACTTGTTATATACAAATAACGCTACTTTTTACAAAAAACTTGAAAAACGCTTGCTATATACATTTATCACACTAAAAAACCCTCTTACTTTCTTTTTAAATAGTTTAAAGAAATGTAAGCTACTTATAGGTGCAATTTATTCAAAAAAAAGTTTTTATACTTCAATTTGTAGGAAAACAGCAAATTATCACTGATAACTGCTAAAATCTTTGAAAAAAATTCTTTTTTAGGGCTTTATAGCAATAAAATGGTAAAACTACTTTTATTCAAAACGCACATTTTAGAAAAAAACTATAAAAAACCTTGCAATTCCGTTAATCACAAAAAAATAACCTTTATTTTTTTTAAATAGTTTAAATTTAAGAAAGCTACAAAGGGTGAAAATTTTCTAAAAAGGGTTTTAACTTCAATTTGTAGGCAAACGCATATATCACCGATAAATAGCAATATCATTAAAATCACACTTTTTAGGGGTTTTATACCAATATGAAAGAAAAAACCTTGTTATATCAATAACGCTACATTTTAGAAAAACTATAAAAAACGCTTGCAATATCCCGTTTTAATCACATAAATAACCTCTTACTTTTCTATTTAATAGCTTAATGTAATGTAAAG
>JACEEZ010021641.1:0-2500 GCA_016584305.1 Chionoecetes opilio
TTTCCTTTTTTTTTTTCTATCTCTCTCTTTTTTTCTTCTCTCTCACATAGGCCTTCAAGATCTGAGATTTGTTTCATGATAGGCCGTGGCGGAATAACGGCGGCGGATGTAGGGGGGAGGGAGAGAAAGAGAGAGGGAGGGAGGGGGGAGAAAGAGAGAGGGAGGGAGGGGAGAGAAAGAGAGAGGGAGGGAGGAAAGAGAAAGAGAGAGGGAGGGAGGAAAGGATCAGGACAGACAGCAGAGGTAATAAGTCTTGTCAGGTTCCTCACAACGGCATCATGGGAATCAAAATACTTCGCTCACATGAAGAAAAATGACACAGCTGGCACGAAAATATCTGAGATTTTTGGAGTATGTTTTCTTTCGTTTATTGATTCGTTTATTTATTTGTGTTATCTTTATTATTTGTTATCATTGTGATTTATGTTATCTTTTGTTTATTTATTTTTGGGTTGGGAAACGGGGGGGGGGGCGGGGGGGGGGCATGAGAAGCGTTGATCCAATAGGAATTATTTTTCTTAATCTCTTGATTTTACCTAATATGAGATTCAGTATTTATCATTATTATTATTTTTTGAAGTAGGAAGTTTTTACGTGATATCAATTTTCCCTATTCTCTCTCTCTCTCTGTCTGTCTGTCTGTCTGTCTCTCTCTCTCTCTCTCTCTCTCTCTCTCTCTCTCTCTCTCTCTCTCTCTCTCTCTCTCTCTCTCTCTCTCTCTCTCTCTCTCTCTCTCTCTCTCTCTCTCTCTCTCTCTCTCTGTGTGTGTGTGGTGGGCCGCTTTTCTTCCCTTGTCCTTCCTTTGTGCTTGCTTGTCTGTCCATCTTTTTGTGTGTGTATATGAAGGGGGTCAAAATTCCGAGAGAGAGAGAGAGAGAGAGAGAGAGAGAGAGAGAGGAGAGAGAGAAGGAGCGAGAGAGAGAGAGAGAGAGAGAGGAACAATAAGAGTGGTACAGTAGTAGAAGAAAAAGGCTTTAAAGTTTTATGCAAAGTAGTTTGTATATGTAGTTTGTATGCAAATTCTCTCTCTCTCTCTCTCTCTCTCTCTCTCTCTCTCTCTCTCTCTCTCTCTCTCTCTCTCTCTCTCTCTCTCTCTCTCTCTTTCCTGCTACGTATTTCCTTTTTCTTAATCATTTCCTTCTACACCTTCTCTTTATTTCTTCTCTTCCTCTCCTCCTCTCTCTGTCTCCTACTTTCTCACTCTTATTTTCTTTACTACTAATTGCCTTTTCCTTTTTCCTCGCATGCATTCACCGTAAATCCTTTCCCGTATTTTTCCTCCCTCCCAGCTTCCTTTCCCCTTCCTCTGACCTTTCCATCTTCTCCCCTTTTTCTTTTCCTACTCAAAAACTCACCTAAGTTTTTCCACTTTTCCGAAGAGGGTAAGTCGCACGTATTTTCCCACGGTATTCACTTCTCACTTCCTTTTCCCCTTCCTTTCCCCTCCTTCTGTGGGTTGGGATGTGGATTGTGGGTCAGAATGTGGGTGTGGATGTTTCCCCTCACTCCACTCGTTTCCTGTTTGTGATGGGAAAGGTGGATTTTGAGATGTGGAAGGGGGAGTGGTGGTGGTGATAATGATGGGAAAAGTGGGAAAGGGGAAAAATGATGCGGTGATGGGAATTTTAGGATGGTTATGAAGGAGGAAGAGGGGAAATGGATGGGGATTTTGAGGAAGAGAATGATGGGGATTAAGTTTATGGATGGGGTGAGGATTGTGTGACAGGGGAAGGGTAAAAGGAAGGGGATTGTGTATGGGGATTGGAAGGGGAAGAGGTGGCGATGAGATATAGTCAAACTTTGAGAGGAGGACGTAAGAGGGGAAGGGAAAGAGGAGGAGGAGGAGGGGGAGGAGGAGGAGGAGGAGGAGGAGGAGGAAGTGCGAGTAATGAGTGTCATGTACGTTATAGCCTCGTCAGTTTCAGACTCTCCTCCTCCTCCTCCTCCTCCTCCTCCTCCTCCTCCTCCTCCTCCTCCTCCTCCTCCTTCATGCCTTCCTCATTATCTTCTCGTTCGCAAACTTATGAACTTAGTCAAAAGATCTGTTGAAAATAATAGGAACAGTTTGAAGGTTATTGTTTGGAGGGTTTTACAGTGTGTGTGTGTGTGTGTGTGTGTGTGTGTGTGTGTAAAAAGAGTTGGCAGAGACTATTAATATTGTGGTGCAGATATTGGAGGGATGGTGGTGGTAGTGGTGGTGGTGGTTGGTTGTAGTCATTAGTGGTAGTGGTGGTGATGGTGTTGGTGGTGGTGGTAATAAAAGTGGCGACAAGTTGACAGCGGCTGACAAATAGTGGTGAAGAGAGAAGGAAGGATTCTATTAACACTCCTCCTCCTCCTCCTCCTCTTCCTCTTCCCCCTCCTCTTCCTCCTCCTCCTCCTCCTCCTCCTCCTCCTCCTCCTTCTCCTCCTCTTCCTCTTCCCCCTCTTCCTCTTCCCCTCCTCCAGCACCTTTCTAACGGTAAACAGCAATAATCTTTGAACTTATTTCCAATTTTCT
>JACEEZ010021641.1:10000-20000 GCA_016584305.1 Chionoecetes opilio
ATATTCAACTTTTTACCTGCTACTACTATACTACTACTACTACTACTACTACTACTACTACTACCACCACCACCACATTAACTCCTCCCTTCCCGCACCTTCAGGAGGAGTGAGTTCCTGGGCTGCATGTCCTTCAACGTGGCACACATCTGCACCAAGGTGAGTGTTCCTCCTCATGTCCTGTTCATTCAGCTATTATACACGTCCAGGGTCTAAATGTTTTTTTTACATCACTGAGGACTGACCAAGGTAAAAAAAAAAAGGTATGCAAGTAAAAATCCCGCTTAGTTGCCAGTCCCCATCAAGAAGACAGTAAGAAGAGACACATGTAAATGGGTGTGGTATCCCAGCGTAGTAGCGTCCAGAGAGATAGTTGCCAGTCCCTATAAAGAAGACAGTAGGAAGATACACATGTAAATGGGTGTGGTATCCCGGCGTAGTAGCGTCCAGAGAGATAGTTGCCAGTCCCTATAAAGAAGACAGTAGGAAGATACACATGTAAATGGGTGTGGTATCCCGGCGTAGTAGAGTCCAGAGAGACAGGTATAGGAATAAGCTCAGGCCAGGTTCAGTTGTATTGGTGTATATACAGTGGTGGCTCGGTACCGACTGGTGGCGCGTCCATGATAGGTCCATCTTAACTGTGTGTATTAACCCCACGGCGCCAATAGTGAAACCTCAAACCAGCAACGTGAAGCGCCAACAATCTATCACCAGCAGTTACTACAATGGGGGAGGGCCAATTTAGTTCGGGAGGTGTCTTGTCACTCCGCTCTAGAAAATATATAAGTCGTAAAAGTTAGTTTGTTTGTTTGTGTGTGTGTTTTATGACTATGGTTGATTGCTTTTTGGTTCAGTATTCTCGTAATTAGATATTTTCTTATAGCTTTGCATTATTGTTGTTGTTGTTACTATTATCATTGTTATTATGACGACTATTATTATTAGTCGTCGTGTAGTAGTAGTATTACCATTAGCATTAGTGTTGGTATCGTCATCGTGTTAAATACTAAAATACTACGACTGGCTACAACAACCATTTTATTATACTATTACTATGTACTATCAACACTATCTACTACTTTGTAAATGTTCACACGTTTATATACTTTTTATTTTATCGTTTCTTTGCTAGTCCCCCCCCCTCCTCCTCTCTCTCTCTCTCTCTCTCTCCCCCCTCTCTCTCTCTCTCTCTCTCTCTCTCTCTCTTCTCTCTCTCTCTCTCTCTCTCTCTCTCTCTCTCTCTCTTCTCCCTCATTCACGTGGCACAAACACAAACACATAATCAGACAGACAAACACGCACACAAACATACATTAAAGTCACACACATTCACAAACAGACACTCACAATGGATGTTATGAGGAGGAGGAGGAGAAGGAGGAGGAAGAGGAGGAGGAGGAGGAGGAGGAGGAGGAGGAGGAGGAGGAGAAGAAGAAAAAGGGAAGAAGAAAAAAGGGAAGGGGAAGAAGAAGGGGGAGAGAAGAAGAAGAAGAAGAGGAGAAGGAAGAGGAGGAGGGAGGAGGAGGAGGAGGAGGAGGAGGAAGAGGAAGGAGGGGGGAGGAGGAAGGAGAAGGAAGGGAAGGGGACGAAACTAGGAAACAGGAAGGGAGAGGAGAGGAAAGGGTGAACTCAAAGGGAGAGATGAAAGTTAAGGGAAGGATGGGCGAAGGAAAAGAGGTGGAGAGAGAGAGAAAAAAAGGACAGGGAAGGGAAAGCAGGAATAATTATGATGCCAGAATGCAAGTGTAATGAAAGATGGAATTACGAAAGACAGGAAAGGAAAGGAGTTGATAAAGCGAGTAGGAAGGGGGAGGAAGGAAGGAAATGAATGTGAAAAAGTGGAAAGGAAAAAAAATGAGAATTCAATTTGCACGGAAAAGGAAACATAATGAGGGAGGAATAAAGAAGAGACGAAGAAAAATAGAATAAATAAGGTGAGAGAGAGAGAGAGAGAGAGAGAGAGAGAGAGAGAGAGAGAGAGAGAGAAAAGAGAGAGAGAGAGAGAGAGGAGAGAGAGAGAGAGAGAGAGAGAGAGGAGAGAGAGAGAGAGAGAAAGAAAAGAGAGAGAGAGAGAGAGAGATAATAAGAAGAGGGAGAGAATTAGGAAAAAAAAGTTTAGCCATAAAACATTAAATGAAGAATAGAACTGGAGAGAAGAGAGAGATAGAAAAAAAAACCTGAGATGTAATGGATAGGAAAAGGGAGAGACGAAGTGGGAGGGTGGTAATGGGAGGGGAATAAAAGGGGTAATGGAAGAGAAAGAGATAATAGTTAAGGAGAGGGAAGTTTGAAGTTTGGAAGAGGTGAAGGGATTGAAGGGATAGGGTGAGGGGAAGTGAAGGGATGGGGTGATGAGTTTGGGTGAGGGACGATGATGGGTAGGGGTGAGGGGAGTGATAGGATTGGGTGAGGGGAGATGTTGAGATGGGGTGAGGGGAGTGATGGGAGGGGTGAGGGGAGTGATGGGATTGGGTGAGGGGTGGTGTTGAGATGGAGTGATGGGAAGGGTGAGGGGAGTGATGGGAAGGGGTGAGGGGGGGAAAGGGGTGGGGAGGTTGAGGGAATGGGTAGAGGTGAGGGGAGTGATGGGAAGGGGTGAGGGGAGTGATGAGATGGGGTGAGGGGAGTGATGGGAAGGGGTGAGGGGAGGTGATGAGATGGGGTGAGGGGAGTGATGGGAAGGGGTGAGGGGAGGATGGAGATGGGGTGAGGGGAAGGGGTTAGGGGAGTGATGGGAAGGGGTGAGGGGATGATGGGATGGGGTGAGGGGATGATGGGATGGGGTGAGGGGATGATGGGAT
Source organism: Chionoecetes opilio (assembly GCA_016584305.1). Lineage (NCBI taxonomy): Eukaryota > Metazoa > Arthropoda > Malacostraca > Decapoda > Majidae > Chionoecetes > Chionoecetes opilio. The sequence continues at coordinate 12,805 of JACEEZ010021641.1, forward strand.
GGGGGTGAGGGGAGGTGAAGGGAGGGGTGAAGAGGGTGAGGGGAGGTGAAGGGGAGGCATATAGAGAGCGGCTAAACGATCTATTTTGACCCTTAAGTAATGGATCTTTTGTATGGCTTATGATATGGAGCTTCACTATTTTCCTAAACTTTTCCTTATTTTTCCTCACTTCATATTTTCTCTTAGATTTTCCTCCCTTCACCATATTTCCTAATTTTCCTTTCTTATTTTTAATTATCTTCACAATTTTGTCTTTATTTTTTCCATCCCCTACATTTTTAGTCCTTATATTTTCCTCCCTTCACCAAAATTTTCCTTCATTTTTCCTCCTTTCACTATTTTTTTCCTTATATTTTCCTCCCTTCACTAATTTTTTTCCTTATTTTCCCCCTCTTCACCAAAATTTTCCTTAATTTTTCCTCCTTTCACAATTTTTTTCCTTATATTTTCCTCCCTTCACTATTTTTTCACTTATATTTTCCTCCCTTCACTAATTTTTTCCTTATTTTCCCCCTCTTCACCAAAATTTTCCTTAATTTTTCCTTCTTTCACTATTTTTTATCTTATTTTTTCCTCCCTTCACTATTTTTTTCCTTATTTTCCCCCCTTCTTATCATTTTTTCCTACATTTTCCCTCCTTCACCAAAAATTTTCCTTCATTTTTCCTCCTTTCACTATTTTTTCCCTTATTTTTTCCTCCCTTCACTTTTTTTCCCTTTTTTTTCTCCTGTCGTTGCTACTTTCTGTTTTCACCTCACGCAGACAGGTGTGATTTCCCTTTACGCCTCTCAATCTTACTCTTCCCCCCCAAAAAAAACCTTACAGCCCCCCCCCTCACCCCTCACATACCCCTGCATCCCCCCCTGAAACACCCCCTTCTCGCATCCCTTCCTTCCACCTCCTCCACCCCCCTCTTTTTAACCACCCCCCCCTGTGGTCGAAACAAACACCTCCACTGCAACTCTCACACCAGATTGATTTTCCAGACTCATGGAATGCGAGGAGGAGAGAGAGAGAGAGAGAGAGAGAGGAGAGAGAGAGAGAGAGACTAAATAATGATTTGCCACAAATATTTTCATATTGACCTGATAATTAGGAAAATTCTCTCTCTCTCTCTCTCTCTCTCTCTCTCTCTCTCTCTCTCTCTCTCTCTCTCTCTCTCTCTCTTTGTCTCCTCTCCCTCTCTCCTTTTCTCTTTTCTCTCTCTCTCTCTCTCTTTATCTCTTATTTTTTCTCTGATATAATCTCCATGGACTTTCTTTTACTTTCCAAGCTGGACGGTGTGGCTGGAATGATGGCAAAAAAGAAGGAAAAAAAGTAAAAGGAAAAATTTATAAAATCGATTTAATTACATATCCAGTTAGGAGGAGGAGGAGAGGAAAAGGATGGAGGAAAGGAAAAACAGCGAAAGCCTGGCGCTAAAGGATGGGAGAATTTAAGATGCACTAATAACTAGATGGATAAGGGAGGATAAGGAAAGGAAGGCTCCTCCCGACCCATCCTCCAGGAGCGAAAAAAAGGAGGAGGAGGAGGAGGAAGGGGGGATACTGGCGCCAAGAATGGAGGGGAAAGAAGGGAGAATGAAAGGAAGGAAGGTCGTAGGATGAGGAAGAAAGGAAGGAGGATAAGGGAGGGAAAGGGAAAGGCGTCAGGAGGGTGAGGAGGAAAAGGAGGAGGATGGAAGGAAGGAAGGGAAAGCCAGAGGACGGGGAGAAGGAGGGAAGGAGGAAGGAAGGAACGTCGTAGGATGTAGGAAAGGAGGAGCGATGGAAGGAGAGACGGAGGAAGGTCGTAGGATGTAGGAGGAAGGAAGCAGGAGCGATGGAAGGAAGGAAGGGAAAGTCGTAGGATGTAGGAAGGAAGAAGGAGTGAGGGAAGGAGGAAGACCATAGAATGTAGGAAGAGGAGGGGCGATGAAAGGAGGGAAGGAAGGAAGGAAGGGAAGGGCGTGGAAGACACAGATATCACACGAAAATCAATCCGTAGCCCTGGCCAAAAGCAACGTTTGGGAGGGGGGCGCCTATCCCTCTCCTCCTCCTCCTTCCCGCTGGCTGGCATCCTCTGCAGTGTATCCTAGACCAGCGGGGGAGGAGGACACGCTGCTGGTTCCTCGTCTTCGTCAGTCCAGTCGGCCCCGCCCCCTCCAGACCCCCTAAAAATGCACGCTATCTGGAAGTCACCGGCGCCGTTCTCTTTCACCCTTTCATCCTTTCTCCACGTCCAAGGCCATGAGGTTGGGTAGTGTCTGTAGTGTCCTGCGTGGGCCGCCTCCTCCTTCCTCGGCCTCTGCGGTGCCACTGAGCTGCCGTCTGCCACGTGCCCGCAGTGAAGTGAAGTGAAGCGACGACCGAGTAAATAATCCGGGAGAAGGGATCGGCGAGGGGACATCAAAGGCAGTGTTTTAGTGTTGTGTTTGTGTGTGTGTTGATGTGGTGGTGCTTTTGAGCTTACAAGTTGATACAGAAGATACAGAAAAGGAGATAAGAACATAAGGAAGCTACAATGAAAGAGTGGGAGAAAGAAGGTGAAAGGTGCAAGAAAGGGAATGCATAGAAAAGGATGTAAATGATTAATGGTTCTTTCGCTCTTACAAGTTGCCATAGAAGATACTGAAAAGGAGATACGTGAAAGAAAGGAAATGCATAGGAAAGGATGTGAGTGGGTGGTGGTTGGAGAAATGATATATGGACAGAAGGTATAAGGAAAGGAGAGAAATAATAGACTGATGAAAGAGAATGGAATATAGAAAGTGTTTATGTTAAAAGGAAACGTTGAGACTCTTGAAGTAAATGAAATATGAATAATGAGACAGATGAAAAAAACTCAATAAAAATGAAGGAAATAAATAATATAAAGTTTTACAAGATAACATGAAGAAAGACTAGACGCACAGCTGAACACTTGAAGAGAAGGAAGAAAAGGAAGATAAAATTTAGAAAAGTATGAAAACGGAACCACGTATAATAGGACTAGTAAAGGAAAACTAGACACCTAACTGAACAATATAAAGGAAGAAAGAGGAAAGTAAGAATATAAGAAATAAAAAGAAACCTCGTATAATAGGACTAGTAAAGGAAGACTAGACACCTAACTGAACACTTTACAGAGAACAACGAATAAAGAGGAAAGTAAGAAGACAAAAGTAAAAAAGAAAACACGTACAATCAGGCTGTTAAACATAATACCCTGAGGTCACGGCTAAATAAGAAGCAATGATGACCTAACAAAATAATTACCTCCAAATGTGACCTTGAAATTGTGACCTGTGACCAAGTGCCTGTGTCTGCCCCGTGACCCTGACCTTACCTTTGACCTGACCTTAACTGTCTTCTCATTGACCTCTTCCTCGGCCTCTTTCCCTCATTATCTCCCTCCCTCCCTCCCTCCCTCCCGCCCCCCAACGTTTCGCCACACTCCTTCACCTTGCACGTCTGTCTAAACTTGTGACATGGCTTGACTCTCTCTCTCTCTCTCTCTCTCTCTCTCTCTCTCTCTCTCTCTCTCTCTCTCTCTCTCTCTCTCTCTCTCTCTCTCTCTCTCTCTCTCTCTCTCTCTCTCTCTCTCTCTCTCTCTCTCTTATTCCGTGCCATTTTGTAATTTTCTTGTTTTACTGTTCTGACTTTTGTAAATATTTTCTTTTCATTCTGCCTCCTCCTTCCTCCTCCTCCTCCTCCTCCTCCTCCTCCTCCTCCTCCTCCTCCTGCCTCCTCCTCCTCCTCCTCCTCCTCCTCCTCCTCCTCCTCCTCCTCCTCTCCTCCTCCTCTCCTCCTCCTCCTCTCCCTCCTCCTCCTGCATGTCTCTGTAAGTCCTTATTTCTCCTTCTTTCCATTTTTTCATTATCATTACCCACAAATAATTACCTTCCTGGGGTTCGCTAAAATTACTCCTGGTTCCTATTTCTTCCTATTTTTTCCCTCTTTCGCTTTTCCTATTCTTTCTTTGTTCAAGTCGTTGTTCTTTTGATCTACTTTTCCTTGTCTTCTGTTGCTCTTTTCTTCCTGTTCTTCCTTCTTTTTCGCCTCCTACTCTTCTTCGCCTGTATCATTATATTATTTTTTATTCTTGTTTCCTTTTTCCTCCTTCATTTCCTTAGTGTTAGCCAATTAGGGGAGATATATATTGAGTCCTCCTCCTCCTCCTCCTCCTCCTCCTCCTCCTCCTCCTCCTCCTCCTCCTCCTCCTCTTCCTGCTCTCACTACGCCAAACGAAGAGGGTAAACACAAAAACAACTCCTAAGTCACTCTGAAGTGTCTGAAGAAAAGAGAGTAAGAGAAGAGCCAATTTCTCTTGACTCCTTTTTTTCTTCTCTCTCTCTCTTTTACCTTGCATATTTATTATCTCCCATCCTCCTTCTCCTCCTCCTCCTCCTCCTCCTCCTCCTCTCCTCCTCCTCCTCCTCCTCCTCCTCCTCCTCCTCTTCCTCTTCCTCCTCCTCTCCTCCTCCTCCTCCTCCTCCTCCTCCTCCTCCTCCTCCTCTTCCTCCTCCTCTCTCTTTTACCTTGCATATTTATTATCTCCCATCCTCCTCCTCCTTCTCCATCTTCATCTCCTCCTCCTCCTCCTCCTCTCCTCCTCCTCCTCCTCCTCCTCCTCTCCTCCTCCTCCTCCTCCTCCTCCTCCTCCTCCTATTTGTCTTCCCCTCCTCACCAACCTCTCATCAATTTCATTCTCTTTTCTTCCTTACTTCTTCCACACTCCTCTTTTTCTTCTTATTCCTTTCTTCTTTCTCATTTTTTTCTTCCCACCTCCTGATATCACACACTCCCTGTCACCCTTTCTCTCTATTCATTGCGTTCTATTCTTCTAGTCCCAACCTATTCCCCCTTTTTTTTTTAGCTTCTTCCTTCTTCCCCTCTTCCTGCTCTAACTCAAAGGCCTCTCGCGTACTACTCTATTTTCCCCTCGATTTTTGTTCATATCAAAAAAACTTTTCCTTTTCTTTCCACACTTTTTCCAATCTGCTGCTATTTTCCTCCTCTTCTCCTTGCTACTTACTTCCATTGATTATATTTGCTACTGTTTCCTCCTTGCCAACTTACCCACTCTTCTTTCTCTTCTCCTCCTCCTCTCTCCTCCTCCTCCTCCTCCTCCTCCTCCTCCTCCTCCTCCTCTCTCCTTTTCGTCCTCCTCCTCCTCCTCCTCCTCCTCCTCCTCCTCCTCCTCCTCCTCCTCCTCCTCTCTCCTCCTCCTCCTCCTCCTCCTCCTCCTCCTCCTCCTCCTCCTCCTCCTCCTCCTCCTATCTTCCTCCTCCTCCTCCCTAGTTTCCTCGTTTTCCACAAGCTGTGAAGCCAAGTGCCAATTTGCAAGAGATTGAATGCAAATTAAGGGAATGACTTATATAAAATGACACCAGGCAAAGACCAAGGAAATTCTTACATTTTTGAAAACTGAAAAGGAAGAAAGTCGAAGAAAGTTGTTACATTTTTGAAAACTGAAAAGGAAGAAAGTTGTTACATTTTTGGAAACTGAAAAGGAAGAAAGTGTTACATTTTTGAAAACTGAAAATGAAGAAAATCGAAGAAAATGAAGAAAAAAGGACGAAGTTAAATGATGCTGATGAAAAAAAGTTGTAAAATGTAAATACGAGAATGAATAGAAAATAGATAGTTCATAGAAAATGTAAAGGAAAATCAATAGGCAATGAGGGAACCCAGCTATATGGTTTTCAAGAGTCACTGTACCGAACAACATACGGAAATAAAATAGTGATCGAGAAAGACAATATTTGGGAAAAAGATTAAATGCCCAAGTTTACACACGACTTGAGAGAGAGAGAGAGAGAGAGAGAGAGAGAGAGAGAGAGAGAGAGAGAGAGAGAGAGAGAGAGAGAGAGAGAGAGAGAGAGAGAGAGAGAGAGAGAGAGGAAACCACGTCGATATGATCAAGTCAGAGTTCACCGCGCATCTGACGGTCACTGATTTGACATACACAACAAACAACAACAACAACAACAACAACTTTAAAACGGCGTAAGATCGATATTGAAGTAATAAAAAAAACTCAAAAGTACAACAACAAAAAAACCGACAGAAAAGAATAAAATAAAATAAATTGAGGTAGAGAGGAAATTGATGAAAAAAAATGTTGCAAATGTTGAAATAAAGAGAGAAGACAGACAGCAACATGCAATCAAGTTGTCATGCGCGTGTGACTTTGATACTGTGAACTGTGAGTCAAGTGTTGTGAGTCAGTCGTGAGTCGCGGCCATGGCGAGGGTGGCAGCTACGCCCTCCCAGGTGAGTCATTGAGTCTGTGTGTGTGTGTGTGTGTGTGTGTGTGTGTGTGTGTGTGTGTGTGTGTGTGTGTGTGTAAGTGTGTGTGTGTGTGTGTGTGTGTGTGTGTGTGTGTGTGTGTGTGTGTGTGTGTGTGTGTGTGTGTGTAAGTGTGTGTGTGTGTGTGTGTGTGTGTGTGTGTGTGTGTGTGTGTGTGTGTGTATGCAGTTAAAACCCCCTAAAGTTTATTATCATCCTCATCATCATCATCATCATCATCATCATCGTCGTCATCATCAATTGCCTTTAAGTTGTTGTGTCACGCTGCGCTTTCTTGAAATCACTCAATTTGTGCCGAATTTGAGACGAAGTTACGTTAATTAGGACCAAACGAACCAGAAACCCAAATCTGTATAATAAAAAAAATAAAAAAACACGTCCGTCATTTACATTTTGTTATTGTATCGTGTGAAAATGACCTTAATGTATAGATAGAGTGGCGAACAGAAGAACAGCAATAATAACAACGATAGAACATATAGATTTGGATCAACATGTCGATTAAAGAATAAGTAAAACCAAAAGGAAACAGGAGAAACTAGGAGAAACTTTATTAACACCTAAAAGACTCCTTGATAGCCAGTACTTACCCGATAGACAAAAAAATAGATATCGTCCTTTAATACTTATTGTTAATGGAGGGAGGCTAGAGCAGTGATAGGTTTTTTTTTTTACATCATAAGGGGCTGACCAGGCAAAAGATATAAATAAACAACAAGGCCGCTAGCTGCCAGGCCTTATAAAGTAGAAAGTAAGAAAAGTGAATCAGTGGGAGGGCCAATTTAGTTTGGATAGAGATTTATAGATTTTTGGATTTATAATATATTGGATTACGATATATTAGAGGAGAAGGAAGAGGAGAAGAAAGGCAAACAAATAGGCTTATCGTTTTTGGGAGAATACAAAAGGAAGAAGGAGGAAGAA
>JACEEZ010021641.1:25000-35000 GCA_016584305.1 Chionoecetes opilio
AGACTGAGAGAGGCCATGGAAGAAAAGAGAAGAAAAAGTGAGAAAAATAGAAATGTAGAAAGGCTCGGATGGATAAAGGAGAGGAAGGGGGAGAAGATGGAAGGAGCGAAGGAAGAGAGGAGGAAAGGAGGCGAGGAGATATAAGACGAGAAATAGGTAGAAAGATGAGAAATAAATGGGAAGGAGAGAGAGAGAGAGAGAGAGAGAGAGAGAGAGAGAGAGAGAGAGAGAGAGAGAGAAGAGAGAGAGAGAGAGAGCAAATTCAAATTCAAATTATTTTATTGCCACTGAAATAATGGTTATTCTTTACATTTCCAATAAAATACATTATAAGATAAAATACAAAAATAGAATAAAAATATCTCATACCAAAAAGGTGTGTCATAATACTAAAACAATGCTAAAAGGATACAGACATTGCTAAAAATTATGGTAGGTTATATAATTTATGTGTTATTTAAAAGGAGGCTGGTAAGTTTACTTTTAAATGTAGGCAAGGTAGCAGCATCAGTGATATTAAGTGGCAGGTTGTTCCATATTTTAGGCCCTATGACATCCATACTTCTAGCACCCGCATCTGTTTTTGTTTTGGGTACATATAAACAAATTTGTTGTCTGGTTCTGGTTTTGGTATACTTCACGAACAATAGGAAGTTTCTTGAACCATGCAGGATAAAAATCGTGTAATACCTAAGAAGAGAAGAGAGGAGAGAGAGGGGGAAGAGAAGGAGAGAGAGAGAGAGAGAGAGAGAGAGGTGAAAGGAGGTATGTGTCGATAGGAGGGGAGAGAGGAAGGGGAGGGGAGGGGAGGGGAGGGGATATCCAGCATAAGGTTTCTGTAAGAACGTGTCAGGTAAGGAGGTGTAACGCCCCCCCACCCCCCCCCCTACAACCCCTCTCCCCCCAACCCCCCCAACCTGCCCCATTTCCCCTCTTCAGCGTCCCCCCTTTCTCACCCACACACCATCCATTCGTCCTTGCAAAACCCCCCCTTCCTCCTCCTCTCTCCTCTTCCTCCTCCTCTTTCTCTTCCTCTTTCTTCCCTTTCGTTGGCCATGACTCGAAAAGGATTATGCTGTTGTTATTGTTGTTGTTAATGTTGTTGGCCTAGTTGTTGTTATAGTTGTTATTTTGTTATTTTCTTCTTTATCATCATCTTTGGTTTCTTCTTTTCTATTTCCTCCTCTTCTTCCTCCTCTTCTTCCTCTTTCTCCTCTTCTTCCTCTTTCGCCCCTCCTTCCTTCTATTTTACGTTTATGCACTCTTCATCGATATGATTAAAATACCAACAACAACAACAACAACAACAAAAACAACGAGAATGATAATGATAATAATAGTAATAGTAACCATAGCAATGATGATGATGATGATAATAGTGATAGAAAACTAATTATATATTCAACAGAGTATTATTTGAAACACGAGAGAAAGGAAGTCAATTTAGAGAGCATGCAATACCGTATTATTTAGTGTGTGTGTGTGTGTGTGTGTGTGTGTGTGTGTGTGTGTGTGTGCGTGTGGTGTGCGTGTGCGTGCGTGCGGCCCCCCTTCCCCCCCAATGCATGCAACCGAGTTCGATCCACTTTATGATATGTTACTTTATGGAGTTTATGAGAGAGAGAGAGAGAAGAGAGAGAGAGAGAGAGAGAGAGAGAGAGAGAGAGAGAGAGAGAGAGAGGATAAACTAGTAAACTTAAACCATAACTTGATGTAAAGCCATGACTATGACCGGTTCTCTCTCTCTCTCTCTCTCTCTCTCTCTCTCCTCTCTCTCTCTCTCTCTCTCTCTCTCTCTCTCTCTCTCTCTCTCTCTCTCTCTCTCTCTCTCTCTCTCTCTCTGTATCTATCTATCTATCTATCGCTCTATCTCTCTCTCTATCTATCAATCTCTCTCACTCTCTCTCTCTCTGCAAGCTTTTGATGGCGCGTCATTTTATTAATTAACGAGGAAATAATTAACTTGATGAATAATCTACTAGGCAGTTCGTCATGTATTTATTGCTTCATTTATTCAAAGGTTCATTCATTTATTTATTAATTACTCGTCTCATTCATTCATCCATTCATTAAAATCGTTTTACCTCAATGACTCTACTTGTTTTTCATTGTTGATATGATATGGGAATGGGAATGCAAAATAATGTTGGAATATATATACATTGGAATTGTTTTTTTGATTTGTTTATTTGTACGTTTGTTTGCATTAGTTTTCCATAACTGTCTCTCTCTAACTGCCTGTCTATTTTATCATGCAACTCTAAATCTATCTGGCTTTTCCTCTTTGTGTACACGTATGTTTATCAATTATTTGTTAAGTCTATTTATCCCTGTGTGTTTATTTTGATGTATATTTCATTTTGTCTTTCTCTGTCTTTTCTTGATGTCTGTATCGTACTATCTATATCCGTCTCTCTCTCTCTCTCTATATCCGTCTCTCTCTCTCTCTCTCTCTTCTCTCTCTCTCTCTCTCCTCTCTTCTCTCTCTCTCTCTCTCTCTCTCTCTCTCCTCCTCTCTCTCTCTCTCTCTCTCTCTCTCTCTCTCTCTCTCTCTCTCTCTCTCTCTCTCTCTCTCTCTCACATTCTCTTTCCCTCGCTCTCACTCACACACACACACTCCCTCTCACTCTCTCTCTTTCCCTCTTCACTCCCTCACACACTCTCCCTCACACTCACTCACTCTCTCACACTCCTTCACTCTCTGACACACTCTCACTTCCCTCTCCCTCACACTCTCCCTCCCCTCCTTCCCTCCCCCTCTTCCCCCTCCCTCCCTTCCCCTCTCTCTCTAACTAACTCTAACTCTAACTCTAACTCTCCCCCTGCAGCGGGTCCACGGCTGGTTCCGCCTGCTGACGGAGACGCTCGGCCGCAGGAAGCACTTCGCCGTGTCCTTCCTGAACGCCTCGCAGGACTCCTCCACATCCTCCACCTCCAGTGAGTACCCGAGGGAAGGAGGGAAGGGGTCAAGGAGGGTGAGGGGGTCAGAGGGAGGTATGAAGGAAGGGAAGGAAGGAAGGTGAGAAATAGGGAAGGAAGGAGGGTGAGAAGGAGGGTGAGAAGGAGGGAAAGAAGGAGGGTGAGAAGGAGGGAAAGAAGGAGGGTGAGAAGGAGGGAAAGAAGGAGGGAAAGAAGGAGGGTGAGAAGGAGGGAAGGAAGGAGGGTGAGAAGGAAGTTTGAAGGGAGGGAGGGAGGGAGGGAAGGGGTCTAGGAGGGTGAGAGAGAGGTATAAAGAGGTATATCCTTGGTTGAGAAATAGGGATGGATGGATGGTTGGTTGATAAATAAACATGAAAAGATGACTGAATAAAAGGAAAAGGAAAGGAAATAGAGATAAAAAGATGGGAAGTGAGAGGGAATATGGATGAAAAGATGGTTAAAAAGAAGGAAAGGGAAGGGAAGCAGGGATAAAAAAGAAGGGAAAAGAAAGGAAATAGATTGAATAGATGGTTCAAAAAAAGGAAAGGAAGAGGAAACTGAAGAAAAGATGGTAAAAAAATGGAAAGGGAAAGGAAGCAAGAGAGTAAAGAGAAGGAAGGGGAAAGACAACCAACAAAAAGAAGAAAAATAAGAAGAAAATTAAAGAAGAAAAATAAGGTTAGAATAAAGTTATCGATAAGAGAAAAAAAAAGATAGGTAGAACAGGAAATTAATGTATTCAAAGTAGGACAAAATAGAAGGTTTAAGGAAAAGATCTGGGAAGTTTGAATAAAGGGAGGATAGAAAAGGAGGATATGTAAAATAGGAGAAAAGGGATGCATAGGATGTGATGAAGAAAGGGAGACAGAAAAAGATGCTATTGCCAAAAGGAATGTTGGAGAGAGATGGGAGAGGGAAGGGAGGTAAGGAGGTGGAAGAGGTAAGGGAGGGAGATGGGAGAGGGAAGGGAGGGAGATGGGAGAGGGAAGGGAGGGAAGGAGGTTGAAGAGGGAAGGGAGGGAGGGAGATGGGAGAGAGAAGGGAGGGAGATGGGAGAGGGAAGGGAGGGAAGGGGATGGAAGAGGGAAGGGAGGGAGATGGGAGAGAGAAGGGAGGGAGATGAAAGAGGGAAGGGAATGGATTGATGAGTCTATGGAGAGAAAGAGGAAGGGGAAGAGGAAGAGGAAAGTTGGAGAGAGGAAATTGCCCAACGGGAAGGGGGAGAGGGAGGTAGAAGAGAAAAAAGCAAGGCATGGAAGGGAAGAGAAAGGAAAATGCCAGATGGGGAGAAGGAGAGAAGTAAAGAAGTAAAGAAGTTTGTAAAGAAGGAATGAAGGAAAGTGATTGTTGGCGGTGAGGAAGGGAAAATAAAACAAAAGAATTATTTCCGAAAGATAATAGGAATGAATAAAAGAATATTTACAAAAGTGAGAAAAAAAAAGAGAGAGAGAGAGAGAGAGAGAGAGAGAGAGAGAGAGAGAGAGAGAGAGAGAGAGAGAGAGAGAGAGAGAGAGAGAGAGAGAGAGAGAGAGAGAGAGAGAGAGAGAACAGAATTATTCCCAAGTAATAGCAAAGGGGAAGTAAATGAATTAGAGAAAGGAGAATATTTTTGGCAGAGAGAGAGAGAGAGAGAGAGAGAGAGAGAGAGAGAGAGAGAGAGAGAGAGAGAGAGAGAGAGAGAGAGAGAGAGAGAGAGAGAGAGAGAATCATCACTGTTTGAGAAGTTACACGGAATGGAGGAAATGCAGGAAGGGAAAAAATGAGGAGGAGATGGAGGGAATAAAGATGGGAAATGGAGTAAGACATGAAGACTGGAGGAGAGATAAATGTAATAAAGAGGCGGAGGAGGAATGGAGACGAGAACATTAACGAAATGAAAGGAGGAAGAAAACAAAGGAAGAAAAACACGAATGAGAGAGAGAGAGAGAGAGAGAGAGAGAGAGAGAGAGAGAGAGAGAGAGAGAGAGAGAGAGAGAGAGAGAGAGAGAGAGAGAGACAGAGAGAGAGAGAGAGAGAGAGGATAAAAAGGGAGACAAGGAAGACAAATAGGAAGAAATGGAGGAACTGCAAGCAAAATAAGAGGGACTGCAAGTAAAATAAGAGGAACAGCAAGCAAAATAAGAGGAACAGCAAGCAAAATAAGAGGAACAGCAAGCAAAATAAGAGGAACAGCAAGCAAAATAAGAGGGACAGCAAGCAAAATAAGAGGGACAGCAAGCAAAATAAGAGGAACAGCAAGCAAAATAAGAGGAACAGCAAGCAAAATAAGAGGGACAGCAAGCAAAATAAGAGGAACAGCAAGCAAAATAAGAGGGACAGCAAGCAAAATAAGAGGAACAGCAAGCAAAATAAGAGGGACAGCAAGCAAAATAAGAGGAACAGCAAGCAAAATAAGAGGAACAGCAAGCAAAATAAGAGGAACAGCAAGCACAATAAGAGGGACAGCAAGCAAAATAAGAGGAACAGCAAGCAAAATAAGAGGAACAGCAAGCAAAATAAGAGGAACAGCAAGCAAAATAAGAGGAACAGCAAGCAAAATAAGAGGGACAGCAAGCAAAATAAGAGGAACAGCAAGCACAATAAGAGGGACAGCAAGCAAAATAAGAGGGATAGCAAGCAAAATAAGAGGGACAGCAAGCAAAATAAGAGGGATAGCAAGCACAATAAGAGGAACAGCAAGCAAAATAAGAGGAACAGCACAGCAAAAAGAGGATAGCAAACACAATAAGAGGAACACACAGCAAAATAAGAGGAACAGCAGCAAATAAGAGGGATAGCAAACACAAATAAGAGGAACAGCAAGCAAAATAAGAGGATAGCAAGCACAATAAGAGGGAAACAGCAAGCAAAATAAGAGGAACAGCAAGCAAAATAAGAGGGATAGCAAGCACAATAAGAGGAACAGCAAGCAAAATAAGAGGGACAGCAAGCAAAATAAGAGGGATAGCAAGCACAATAAGAGGAACAGGAAGCAAAATAAGAGGGACAGCAAGCAAAATAAGAGGGACAGCAAGCACAATAAGAGGGACAGCAAGCAAAATAAGAGGGATAGCAAGCAAAATAAGAGGAACAGCAAGCAAATAAGAGGGTAGCAAGCATGAGGAAAGCAACAAATAAGAGGGACAGCAAGCAAAATAAGAGGAACAGCAAGCAAAATAAGAGGGATAGCAAGCACAATAAAGGAACAGCAAGCAAATAAGAGGACAGCAAGCAAAATAAGAGGAACAGCAAGCAAAATAAGAGGAACAGCAAAGCAAAATAAGAGGGAACAGCAAGCACAATAAGAGGAACAGCAAGCAAAATAAGAGGGACAGCAAGCAAAAATAAGAGGAACAGCAAGCAAAATAAGAGGAACAGCAAGCAAAATAAGAGGAACAGCAAGCCAAAATAAGAGGGACAGCAAGCAAAATAAGAGGAACACGCAAGCAAAATAAGAGGAACAGCAAGCAAAATAAGAGGACAGCAAGCAAAATAAGAGGACAGCAAGCAAAATAAGAGGGACAGCAAGCAAAAAGAGGAACAGCAAGCAAAATAAGAGGGATCAGCAAGCAAAATAAGAGGGACAGCAAGCAAAATAAGAGGACGCAAGCAAAAATGAGAACAGCACAATAAGAGGACAGCAAGCAAAATAAGAGGAACAGCAAGCAAAATAAGAGGACAGCAAGCAAAAATAAGAGGAACATGCAAGCACAATAAGAGGGACAGCAAGCAAAATAAGAGGAACAGCAAGCAAATAAGAGGAAAACAGCAAGCAAAATAAGAGGAACAGCAAGCAAAATAAGAGGAAACAGCAAGCAAATAAGAGGAACAGCAAGCAAAATAAGAGGGACAGCAAGCAAAATAAGAGGACAGCAAGCAAAATAAGAGGGACAGCAAGCAAAATAAGAGGAACAGCAAGCAAAATAAGAGGAACAGCAAGCACAATAAGAGGAACAGCAAGCAAAATAAGAGGGACAGCAGCAATAAAGGACAGCAAGCAAAATAAGAGGAACAGCAAGCAAATAAGAGGAACAGCAAGCAAAATAGAGAGGACAGCAAGCAAAATAAGAGGGACAGCAAGCACAATAAGAGGAACAGCAAGCAAAATAAGAGGAACAGCAAGCAAAATAAGAGGAACAGCAAGCAAAATAAGAGGAACAGCAAGCAAAATAAGAGGAACAGCAAGCAAAATAAGAGGAACAGCAAGCAAAATAAGAGGGACAGCAAGCAAAATAAGAGGAACAGCAAAGGACAAAAATAAGAGGGACAGCAAGCAAATAAGAGGAACAGCAAGCAAAATAAGAGGAACAGCAAGCAAAATAAGAGGGACAGCAAGCAAAATAAGAGGAACAGCAAGCACAATAAGAGGGACAGCAAGCAAAATAAGAGGGATAGCAAGCAAAATAAGAGGAACAGCAAGCAAAATAAGAGGGATAGCAAGCACAATAAGAGGAACAGCAAGCAAAATAAGAGGAACAGCAAGCAAAATAAGAGGGATAGCAAGCACAATAAGAGGAACAGCAAGCAAAATAAGAGGAACAGCAAGCAAAATAAGAGGGATAGCAAGCAAAATAAGAGGAACAGCAAGCAAAATAAGAGGGATAGCAAGCATAATAAGAGGAACAGCAAGCAAATAAGAGGAACAGCAAGCAAAAATAAGAGGGATAGCAAGCACAAATAAGAGGAACAGCAAGCAAAATAAGAGGGACAGCAAGCACAATAAGAGGACAGCAAGCAAATAAGAGGACAGCAGCAAAATAAGAGGGACAGCAAGCAAAATAAGAGGGACAGCAAGCACAATAAGAGGACAGCAAGCAAAATAAGAGGGATAGCAAGCAAAATAAGAGGAAACAGCAAGCAAAATAAGAGGATAAGCAAGCACAATAAGAGGAAGCAAGCAAAAGGGACGCAAACATAAGAGGAACAGCAAGCAAAATAAGAGGAACAGCAAGCAAAATAAGAGGGATAGCAAGCACAATAAGAGGAACAGCAAGCAAAATAAGAGGGACAGCAAGCAAAATAAGAGGAACAGCAAGCAAAATAAGAGGAACAGCAAGCAAAATAAGAGGAACAGCAAGCACAATAAGAGGGACAGCAAGCACAATAAGAGGAACAGCAAGCAAAATAAGAGGAACAGCAAGCAAAATAAGAGGAACAGCAAGCAAAATAAGAGGAACAGCAAGCAAAATAAGAGGGACAGCAAGCAAAATAAGAGGAACAGCAAGCAAAATAAGAGGGATAGCAAGCAAAATAAGAGGGACAGCAAGCAAAATAAGAGGGACAGCAAGCACAATAAGAGGGACAGCAAGCAAAATAAGAGGGACAGCAAGCAAAATAAGAGGGACAGCAAGCAAAATAAGAGGAACAGCAAGCAAATAAGAGGGACAGCAAGCAAAAATAAGAGGAACAGCAAGCACAATAAGAGGAACAGCAAGCAAAAATAAGAGGACAGCAAGCAAAATAAGAGGAACGCAAGCAAAATAAGAGGAACAGCAAGCAAAATAAGAGGGACAGCAAGCAAAATAAGAGGGACAGCAAGCAAAATAAGAGGAAGCAAGCAAAATAAGAGGAACAGCAAGCAAAATAAGAGGAACAGCAAGCAACAATAAGAGGAACAGCAAGCAAAATAAGAGGGACAGCAAGCAAAATAAGAGGAACAGCAAGCACAATAAGAGGAACAGCAAGCAAAATAAGAGGGACAGCAAGCAAAATAAGAGGGACAGCAAGCACAATAAGAGGAACAGCAAGCAAAATAAGAGGGACAGCAAGCAAAATAAGAGGAACAGCAAGCAAAATAAGAGGAACAGCAAGCAAAATAAGAGGGACAGCAAGCAAAATAAGAGGAACAGCAAGCAAAATAAGAGGAACAGCAAGCAAAATAAGAGGAACAGCAAGCAAAATAAGAGGGACAGCAAGCAAAATAAGAAGAACAGCAAGCAAAATAAGAGGGACAGCAAGCAAAATAAGAGGGACAGCAAGCACAATAGAGGACAGCAAGCAAAATAAGAGGGACAGCAAGCAAAATAAGAGGGACAGCAAGCAAAATAAGAGGAACAGCAAGCAAAATAAGAGGGACAGCAAGCACAATAAGAGGGACAGCAAGCAAAATAAGAGGACAGCAAGCAAAATAAGAGGGACAGCAAGCAAAATAAGGGAACAGCAAGCAAAATAAGAGGAACAGCAACAAAATAAGAGGGACAGCAAGCAAAATAAGAGGGACAGCAAGCACAATAAGAGGGACAGCAAGCAAAATAAGAGGGACAGCAAGCAAAATAAGAGGGACAGCAAGCAAAATAAGAGGAACAGCAAGCAAAATAAGAGGGACAGCAAGCAAAATAAGAGGGACAGCAAGCAAAATAAGAGGAACAGCAAGCAAAATAAGAGGGACAGCAAGCACAATAAGAGGGACAGCAAGCACAATAAGAGGGACAGCAAGCAAAATAAGAGGGACAGCAAGCAAAATAAGAGGAACAGCAAGCAAAATAAGAGGGACAGCAAGCAAAATAAGAGGAACAGCAAGCAAAATAAGAGGAACAGCAAGCAAAATAAGAGGAACAGCAGCAAAATAAGAGGAACAGCAAGCAAAATAGAGGGACAGCAAGCACAATAAGAGGACAGCAAGCAAAATAAGAGGGACAGCAGCAAAATAAGAGGGACAGCAAGCACAATAAGGGAACAGCAGCCAAAATAGAGGGACAGCAGCAAAATAAGAGGAACAGAAGCAAATAGAGGAACAGCAAGCAAATTAAGGGATCAGCAAGCAAAATAAGAGGAACAGCAAGCAAAATAAGAGGGACAGCAAGCACAATAAGAGGGAAAGACCAGGAACAGGAGGAGGAGGAGGAGGAGGAGAGGGATAATGATTGCATTTACAATAACAATTTAAAACAATATCATAAATGTCCTGAATGAAATATAGCACCTTTAAATTCTCTCTCTCTCTCTCTCTCTCTCCTCTCTCTCTCTCTCTCTCTCTCTCTCTCTCTCTCTCTCTCTCTCTCTCTCTCTCTCATGAATAAACTAGTAGTAGTAAGCAGTAAAAGTAAAGAGAGAGAGAGAGAGAGAAAAAGAGCGAGAGACGTACTTTTTATTTTCCTCTGTT
>JACEEZ010021641.1:42500-47500 GCA_016584305.1 Chionoecetes opilio
GTGTTTGCAATTTCATTTTTATTTACCTCATATTTCCAACCTATTATTTGTATGCAGTCACTGTTGCTTCATTCTTGGTACGTGTTCTGAGCGTTAAAATCCAGACCCTTTATTGTACTGTTTAGGGGGCGGAAGGGGCCACTCAGCTATTGTGTGTTTACATATTTTGTTTTGTTTTTGTTAATCTATTTATATGTTAATGAATTGAACATTGCAATTTTTATTTTATTATTTTCGGTAATAAGTTTTTAATCAAATTGGGTTTTTTCCCCCATTTTTTTATATGATTCGTTGTCTATTTCAATATTAACTACTGTAAAAATGTTTAACACACTCGTCCTGTTCGAGTCCTTTGAATACGTGCGTCGAATCTTTACTCGGATACTCGAACCCCTTGAAGCTTTGTGTTTGGAGCTACGAACTGTGTATTGTTATTCATATTTCTCTCTCTCTCTCTCTCTCTCTCTCTCTCTCTCTCTCTCTCTCTCCTCTCTCTCTCTCTCTCTCTCTCTCTCATCTCCTCTCTTCTCTCTCTCTCTCTCTCTCTCTCTCTCTCTCACATGCAGTTCATATGTGACTTAATTTAACAGTGTTTATTATCTCTCTCTCCCTTCCACATTCCTTCTCTCTCCCAATTTATCTTCTGCCTTTTCCCATCCACCCTTCTCTCCCTCTCCCCTTTCCCCTTCCCTTTCTTTCATTATTCTCACATCCCATCCCGTCTCTCTACCTCCTTTCCCTTCCTTCCCTTCCATATCCGTCTCATTTCCTTTCCACATAACCCTCCCTTTATTTCATCTCACTCTTCCTTCCCACTTCTTTCACCTATCCTTCCCTCTTTCCCTCCCTCTATCTATCCCCCTTCCTCTCACTCTCCCTGTCTCTCTCCCTGTCCTTGTCTCTTTCCCTCCCTCCCTTTCTCTTTCATTCCCTCCCTTCCTCCCTTCCTCCCTGTCTTCTTCCCTCCCTTCTTCCCTCTCCCTCTATTTCTCCCTCCCTTTCTCTTTCCTCCCTTCCCTCTCTCCCTCTCTCTCCTTGTCTCCTTCCCTCCCGTCCGCCCACAAGTGCGCCCCGCCCGCGTGCAGGAGACCGTGTCGCCCATCCCAGCACGCAACTACAATCTGCCAACGCGGAACAGAAAAAAGCTGAAAGACGGGATAGAAGAGCTAACCCTGGATGATGGTACGTGAGCGAGAGGAGAGAGAGAGAGAGAGAGAGAGAGAGGAGAGAGAGAGAGAGAGAGAGAGAGAGAGAGAGAGAGAGATGACAGCCACATTTGCCACCCTTTGCCTCTTTCATAGTTCTCGTTTGCTTCTCATGTCCTCATCTCTCTTTCTCTCTCTCTCTCTCTCTCTCTCTCTCTCCTCTCTCTCTCTCTCCTCTCTCTCTCTCTCCTCTCTCTCTCTCTTTCTTAACTCATGTCTTCCATTTCCTGCTTTATCCCACTACTTCTCCTCTACCCTATTTATCCTGTCCTCTCCTTCCCTTAGTTTCCTTGAGCATCTTTTCCTTCCCTCTTTCCTCCTCTCCCTACTTTTAATTCAAGTCTTCAGCTTAATTAAACCTCCTCTTCTCTCTTCTCCCTGCCAATCCCCTTCTAAACATCCCAGTTCTAACCTCTCCTCTCTCTCAATATACCACTTCCAGCTTAATTAAACCTCCTCTTCTCTCCTCTCCCTGCCAATCCCCTGCTAAACATCCCAGTTCTAACCTCTCCTCTCTCTCAATATACCCCTTCCACGTACCCTGACGTAAGCTACCCTGCCGGTTAATCCCTGCCAAGAAAACTACTCTGAACCCTACCGTCCAGTGCCTCCGTATTAAACACCCTGCTAAGGCTATCCACCCCCTGTTCTGCCTAACCTGCTACCAGTAAGTTGACGTAACCTGCCGTAAGTTACCCTGCCGGTTCACCCCTGCCAAGAAAACTACGCCGTTGGACTCTACCGTACCTTATTACCCTATTAAACACCCTGCCAAGCCTACCCGACCCCTGTTTTGCCTACCCTGCCGCCAGTACGCTGTTAAACCGAGCCAATTCACGTAGCTTGTGTTAAAAAAATGCATCGTTTTTTCCCTGCTGGTTTAGGGCGATCGGCTGTTTTGTATGTAAATGGAAACAGGTTCTCGGGTTGTAAAATAGATAGATTTGGAAAGTGACTTGTAAATGTGTTGCCATAAAAGTGAAATAATGGAAAAATGTGAAACTCGACCTGAAAGAAAATGTGCGTGGGAACTTATTCTTATTTGTATGTTGTTATGCAGTTGGTAATGTATTCGTGTATGAGGTTACAAAAGAAAGGTAAGAGGTAAAGGAAGGGAGGTCAAAAGGGTGTAGATGTAAAGGAAAGTCAAAAGAAAGGAGGAAGGTAATTGCAGGTAAGGGAGAAGAGAGGGGAAAAAAGGGTTGGACAAGGGAAAGAAATGAGACTTGAATTATTGAGTTAAAAAAAAATTAAGGTAGGTTATTTTGTGAGGTGTAATTAAAAGTAAAAGTTTAGTATGAGGTTATGAGGTTTGCTAAGTGTTATTACGTGCATACTACTCACACGCGCGCGCACACACACACGCACCACACACACACACACACACACACACACACACACACACACACACACACACACACACACACACACACACACACACACACACACACACACACACACACACACACACACACACACACACACACACACACACACACATACACACACACACGAGATCTCTAGGTATACATGACTACAGTATTCATGTGTACATAGTTGCTGGATTTACGTACATGGCATCATATACGCACATACTTTGAGGTTCATTTTAGAGTGGAGATAGAAAGTGAGTGTGGAGAGAACTGAGAGGATGCTAACAGTTTTACACGTAATCGAACTGAGTCTCTCATCTCTCGTCTCAGCATCTCGGTCCTCTACATCTCGTCTCTCACTACATCGCTTCTCTCTCTCTCTCTCTCTCTCTCTCTCCTCTCTCTCTCTCTCTCTCTCTCTCTCTCTCTCTCTCTCTCTCTCTCTCTCTCTCTCTAACCCTCATTCCTTAACACACACACACACTTACAAACACACACACACAAAAAAAATTACCTACAGGCACTGGTCTCCAACGTAAAATAAATAAATAAATAAATAACCACTCACTCATTAATCTGTCCCTCCTGCAGACGCGTGCCCTGCGGTGGTGCCCTCAGGAGCCTCGCAGTCGCAGAAGCCCCCCGGCCAGACGCCCTACACCATCTCCGTGATGCTGACGCGGGGCAATGAAGGTGAGCAGAAGGAGATAGGAGATAGGAGATAAAATTGTTGATAAGGATAACAGTAAATTTATATCCAAAAAAAATTCAAGTGCATTGGAAATAGGAAATATAAGGAAAAGAGGAAAAAGAGCTAGTATATTATTAATAGGAAGAGGAAAATACGTAAGCAGCAGGAGATAGGAAGAGATAGAACAATTGATAAGGATAAGAATAGGGTACAAAATAGGTCCCCAAAAAAATTGTAAGTATTGTAAATTGTAAAAGTTGTAAAATGTAAGGATAGAAGGAGGAGGAAATTAACAGGTGATAAAGATAAGAATGGTGAAGTTAGATCAGAAAGAAAATCAAATGAATAGGTAATGTAAGGATAGAAGGAAGAGGAAAAGGAGTTAGTATAGTATTGATAGGAAGATGAAAATATGTGAACAGCAGGAGATAGGAGGCGATAGAACAGTTGATAAGGATAAGAATAGTCAAGTTAGATGCAAACAAAAATCTAGTAAAAAGGAAATGTATGGATGTATGGAAGAGGAAAAGAGCAGTTGATAAGAATAAGTGATAGAATAGTAAAAGGGAGAATAGTAATAAGTGATAGAATAGTAAAAGGGAGAATAGTAATAAGTGATAGAATAGTAAAAGGGAGAATAGTAATAAGTGATAGAATAGTAAAAGGGAGAATAGTAATAAGTGATAGAATAGTAAAAGGGAGAATAGTAATAAGTGATAGAATAGTAAAAGGGAGAAAAGTAATAAGTGATAGAATAGTAAAAGGAGAATAGTAATAAGTGATAGATAGTAAAAGGGAGAATAGTAATAAGTGATAGAATAGTAAAAGGGAGAATAGTAATAAGTGATAGAATAGTAAAAGGGAGAAAAGTAATAAGTGATAGAATAGTAAAAGGGAGAATAGTAATAAGTGATAGAATAGTAAAAGGGAGAATAGTAATAAGTGATAGAATAGTAAAAGGGAGAAAAGTAATAAGTGATAGAATAGTAAAAGGGAGAATAGTAATAAGTGATAGAATAGTAAAAGGGAGAATAGTAAGAGTAAGATTAGTAAGAGTAAAAGTAAGTAAGAATAGTAGTTAGATCAGAAAATATAATCAAGTAGTGCCTAGGAAGTGTAAGGCTATAAGGAGGAGGAAAAGGGGAGTATACTATTGATGAATGAGGAAAATATGTGATGAATAGGGTGATAGGAATGAGCTAAGTGGAGGGAAAGTGGAAGTGGGTGATGGATGGAGGGAGGGAAATGGAGAAGGAGGAGGAAGAGGCGTTGAGGGAATACGAGAAGATTGAGTGTTGTGGAGAAGGAGGAGGTTGAGGAGGGGTTGAATTTGCATCGAAGGCGGTTGGGGAAAGAGGAATGGAGGAGGAGGAGGAGGAGGAGGAGGAGGAGGAGGAGGAGGAGGAGGAGGAGGAGGAGGAGGAGGAGGAGGAGGAGGTGGAGGAGGAGGAGGAGGAACAGAAGAGGATATAGAGGATTGGTTTACAGGAAAGGAAAGCTGAAGGGGAAAATAAGGAAAACTAGAGGAAACTATTAATCGAAGGTGACAGATGAATGGAGGACGAGGAGGAGGAACAGAAGAGATAGAAGATGGGAATTACAAGAGAGGAAAACTGAAGGGGAGAATAAGAAAGTAGAGGAAGCTATGGAAGATACAAGTGATGAAGAACGATAGGGAAGAAAAAAGGAGAGTTGGAAGGAAGGAAAAGAGGAATGAAGGAAGAGGAGATA
>JACEEZ010021641.1:57500-62500 GCA_016584305.1 Chionoecetes opilio
TCTCCCATGCCCCACCATTTTCATGTCTTTCTCCCATTCCCTACCATTTTCATGTCCTCTTTCTCCCATGCCCTACGATTCTCATGTCTCTTTCTCCCATGCCCCACCATTTTCATGTCTTTCTCCCATTCCCTACCATTTTCATGTCTCTTTCTCCCATTCCCTACGATTCTCATGTCTCTTTCTCCCATTCCCTACCATTTTCATGTCTCTTTCTCCCATTCCCTACGATTCTCATGTCTCTTTCTCCCATTCTCTACGATTCTCATGTCTCTTTCTCCCATTCCCTACGATTCTCATGTCTCTTTCTCCCATGCCCTACGATTCTCATGTCTCTTTTCTCCCATGCCCTACCATTTTCATGTCTCTTTCTCCCATTCCCTACGATTCTCATGTCTCTTTCTCCCATGCCCTACGATTGTCATGTCTCTTTCTCCCATTCCCTACGATTCTCATGTCTCTTTCTCCCATGCCCCACCATTGTCATGTCTCTCTCCCATGCCCCACCATTTTCATGTCTCTTTCTTCCCTTCTCTGCCGTCACCCACTTTGCAGAACGCCGAAGACCGCCAGACGCTCGTGTTCGCCGTCATCACCTGCGAGCAAGCCTTCAGTAACCTGTGTCGCTTCGGGGTGGAACGGTACCTCATTCCCCTCACCTTCCGCGGCGACCTGATCACCACCACGCAACACGCGGCGCTCTTCAACAACCTAGATCAAGTAAGAGTGCTAGAAAGAGGTGTTAGAGTGACAAATAAAGGTTAGGTAACAGGAATAACGCTGGAATGATACTAATAATGAAATAATAGGAATGACTCGGGGCTCTTCAATAACCTAGACCAAGTAAGAGTGTTAGGAAAACGTGTTAGAGTGAAAAATGAAGGTTAGGTAACAGGAATAGCGTAAGAGTCGGCGCTCTCTAATAACTTAAACCAGGTATGAGTGATGGGAAAAAGATATTATAGTGTAAACAAGGTAACAGGAATAGGTTGTAGGGTAAGGTAAGGGTAGTTAAGGGGAAAGAGAAGGTAAAGTAATAGTGATGGGGAAATATGTTATAGTGTAAACAAGGTAACAGGAATAGTTTGTTGGGTAAGGTAAGGGTAGTAAGGGTAAGGAATGTAAAGAATATGTAGGGAAATATGTTATAGTGTAAACAAGGTAACAGGAATAGGTTGTAGGGTAAGGTAAGGGTAGTTTAGCTGATGTTTAGTTGTTGAATTGGGTGATTTTCTGCAGTAAGTTAGACATGGTAATTAGGAAGAGGTGTATAATTAGGTAACATAAAAACAAGTATGGGTGATTAATTAATAGAAAAAGGTATTAAGAGTGAAAATACAAGGTAACATGAATAGGTTGTTGGGTAAGGTAAGTAGTTAATGGGATGTTTAGTAAATGGAATGGGGGATTATGTTTAGTAAATTAGACATGGTAGAGTAATGAGGACAATGTGCAAAGATATAAGATAAAGTAGGAACAGATATAGAGGATAGAACACGAGGTTTAATTGATGTAATTAGTGGAGAGCGGTGATTGTCTAAGGAGGATATAGAGAATTGTGTTTTTCAGTATTTCAGGCAAATTGAGTAGCTAGGAAAAGGTGTGAATGTGAAAAAAGTAAGTAATGAAATAAAATAAAAATATAGTCTATTTTTTTTAATGAGGCCAAAAATGGTGCCCCCTTCCTGCTTACTGACTGATATTTGATGCCAGGAGAAGGGAATACTACGCTACTTCTTAATTTCAGTTGTATTTTATCATAGTTAACCATAGTATCAGGTAAACATAGGCATCATTTTAAGCATGAGACATTTAGATAACATGAAATTTTTGCCTTGTTAAAAAAAATAGACTATAAGTATATTGTATGTGGGAAAAAAAGGAGCAAAGAACATGGGGATAGCAAAAGTGGACAGGAAAAAAAGGAATAGCGTAGAAAAGAAGTGTAGCAAAGAATAGGGAAAGCTTAGGAAATGGTAGGAAACGAAAGGAGTACTAGAAAAAGTTAGGCATTTAAGATGAAAAATTGGTTATTGGTCCACACAAAGAAAATTTTGATGGAAGAGAAGTAGTAGGAGCAAAAAATTAGGGGAAAAAGGTGATAATGGTGGTGTTAGGAGAGAGGGAAGAGGGGAAAAGGGTAAAAGAGAAGAATGCAGAAGGATGATGGTACATAGAATGGTACATACAAATGGGAGGAATGGAAAAAATGTATGATAATAGGCCAGAGTCAACATTACTCTTTAAACTCAGAACTAACAGCCTTGAACTGCAGGACAGAAGGAGACACACAGATGGCGACACAAAGTGCCCAGTGTGTGGGGCACACAATGAAGACCTAGAACACTTTTTACTACAATGCCCGGGCTACAATATGGAAATAAATACATTACAGAAATGACAGCAGCCGTATAATGAAAATATAAATGAAATAATAGGAAACATATTATTCAACTTTGAAAACCCACAAGAAATAGAATTAACCAGAGATGTCTTGTTCACCTTCTGGAGGAAGAGAAGAAATAGGTTAAAAGAACTTAACACCCAGCAGTAACACCACAAGCAACAAAAGGAATCAAGTTGCAGAAAACCAACGCAGGGGTGCCGTTGATAAGGCACTGGACCCCAAACACCATCGGATCGGGATCGGGATAGAAGGATGGTGCTAGAAGAGATTGAAGAGCAAAAAATAGGAGAAAAAATTTATAATGATGGTGCTAGAAGACAAAGAAGAGGAAAAATAAGAGTAAAAGAGAAGGATGCAGAAATAAAAGAAGGGGAGGAAAAGGTGATAATGGTAGGGCTAGAAGAGGAGGAAAGAGGAAAAAAGAGAATAAATGAGAAGGATGGAGACAAAAAGAAGGGGAGGAAAAGGTGATAATGATGGTTCTAGAAGACAAAGAAGAGGGAAAAAAAGAGGAAAAGAGAAGGATGGAGACAAAAAGAAGGGAAGGAAAAGTGATAATGATGGTTATAGAAGAAAGAAGAGGGAAAAAAAGAGTAAAAGAGAAGGATGCAGGAAAAAAAGAAGGGAAGGAAAAGTGATAATGATGGTTCTAGAAGACAAAGAAGAGGGAAAAAAAGTAAAAGAGAAGGATGCAGGAAAAAAAGAAGGGGAGGAAAAGTGATAATGATGGTTCTAGAAGACAAAGAAGAGGTGAAAAAAGTAAAAGAGAAGGATGCAGGAAAAAAAGAAGGGGAGGAAAAGTGATAATGATGGTTCTAGAAGACAAAGAAGAGGGAAAAAAAGAGGAAAAGATAAGGATGGAGACAAAAACAAGGGAAAGAAAAGTGATAATGATGGTTCTAGAAGACAAAGAAGAGGGTAAAAAAGAGGAAAAGAGAAGGATGGAGACAAAAAGAAGGGAAGGAAAAGTGATAATGATGTTTATAGAAGAGAAAGAAGAGTGGAAAAAAAGAGGAAAAGAGAAGGATGGAGACAAAAAGAAGGGAAGGAAAAGTGATAATGATGGTTATAGAAGAGAAAGAAGAGGGGAAAAAAGGGAAGGATGCAGGAAAAAGAGGAAAGATCGAAGGGTCATCAGATAAAATCGACTTCCTTTTTTTTGTGTGAAGAGAAGAAAAAAATGTGTTGGAGAGGCCAAGTGATGGAGAGAGGTAGTTACCGTAACTTATGGAGGAAGAGGAAAGAAAAAAGAATGAAAGAATAAAAAATGAAAATGAATGCAAGAAAAAGGAAAAAAACATGGAAGGGAATCTAACTAACAAGGAAAGGGAAGCCGGATATTTGTGAGGAAATGTTTGGGTAAGGGGAAAGAGGGGAGTGCCAAGTGACCAAGTGACGGGATAGGTGGATTAGTGAGGGGAAATCACAGGTAAAGAGGGAATTTATAGAGAGAGGAAAGTGAGGAAATTAGGTGATCAAGTGGCCAGTTTATGAAGGGAAATGGAGATTGAAATGATGAGGGTGAAGGGAAATAAAGAGATGAGGATAGTGAAAGATGATGAAGGGTGAAGAGGAGATATGAAAATTATGATGAATATAGTTGGAATTGGCGGGAAAGATCAGGCTAAGGAGATAATATGAAAATAAATTGGTGTAGTAATAATGGGTTTTATCTTTCATTCATATTTGGTTTTTGGTTAGTTTAGTCTCTCTCTCTCTCTCTCTCTCTCTCTCTCTCTCCTCTCTCCTCTCTCTCTCTCTCTCTCTCCCCTCTTCTCTCCTCTCTCTCTCTTCACTCTCTCTCTCTCTCTCTCTCTCTCTCTCTCGCTCTCTCTTCTCTCCTCTCTCTCCTCTCTCTCTCCTTTTCTCTCTCTCCTCTCTCTCTCTCTCGCTCCTCGCTCCTCTCTCTCTCTCTCTCTCTCTCTCTCTCTCTCTCTCCTCTCTCTCTCTCTCTCTCTCTCTCTATCTCTCTCTCTCTCCCCTCCTCTCTCTCTCTCTCTCTCTCTCTCTCTCAATCTCTCTCTCTCTCGTTTTTGGTGGCTGAAGGATGAAGAAGAGATATAAAAAAATATGGAGAAAAAAGTTGGAATTGGCAGGGAAGATCAGAAGAAAATAAGATAAGAAAATAAATTGATGTGGGAATAGCAACGAAGGAAGGAGATAGAGAGAACGAAAAAGGAAAAAATGTATCAAAGTAAATAAAGCTGACATTTTCCTTTACCACCATTGAAAAGATTGTGCAGATTAGAGGGGAGAAGAGGGAAAAGAAGAGAGAGTATAAGAAAGGGAAATGATCAGTATCATATTTCGATAAAAGAAGAGTGAGGGGAAAACAGAGAGGTCTAAATTGGAGAGCTTTTAATAAAGTTCACAAGACTGTATACGAGGGGAAATATAAGAGGGGAATGGAGAGAGAGGGAAGGAAGGGATGGAAGCAAGACATTTATGTGGATTCTGTTTTAGAAATATTGTATTGACTAGGTGAGATCGAGAGCAAGGGAGGGTGAGGGGAAGGGAGTGCAGAGGGGAAATACAGGTAGAATAAGAGGGGAAATACAGGTAGAATAAGAGGAAATACAGGTAGAATAAGAAG
>JACEEZ010021641.1:70000-72500 GCA_016584305.1 Chionoecetes opilio
CCTCCTCCTCTCAGCACCTGCGGGAGCTCCTGGGCCTCCTGACGCAGGTGTACGCGGCGTCTGGGGGCCACCCTGACAACGCCCAGCTCGACGCCGTGCTCGACCGCCTCAAGGTAACCACACCACTGCCTTGTTACTCACCTTCACGCACCTTCATCTGGCCGGCTAAACCACACCACTACCTTGTTACTCACCTTCACGCACCTTCATCTGGCCGGCTAAACCACACCACTACCTTGTTACTCACCTTCACGCACCTTCATCTGGCCGGCTACTCACCATCAGGCATTTTTTCTGTTCTCTTGACTCGCTTCAACTCATTATTAGTGTATCATACATTATATATTTGGCTATCTTCATCTTCTAGTTTTATATCTTTAGCTTAGTGTGCTACTCAATTGGGTAAATTTTTACTCTAGGACCAGAATTATCTACACAATTGGGAGTATGATTTCTGTTTACATCAATGGATTCTGAGAAACTTTCCCTTGAGTTTCCGTCGCAAATCATTACTTTCGGAGATATAAGATGTTTTTAATAGGAAGGAGAGTGTATAGGAGATATGAAAATGTCCTAACGTAACCCCACCTTTTGACTCACTAACCTAACCTAATCTAACCTATTCCCACGTTTAAACCTCCTAACTGAAGCCAAATCCTCATTAAAAAGTGTCCGCGGCAAGGGAAGAACAGAGGCAATGCAACAGAGGCAATGCAGGTCACAAGAGGAAGAAGAGGAAGACGCACGTAAACACTCGTCTCTCTCCTCCCTATAAATAACATGTCATATCTCCAAAAGTAATGATTTGCGACTTTTTGCGTTTTTTTAATTTTAGTGCCAGTATCGTAAAACATCTAATATTTTATAACATTCTTCTCTTTAAGTATGATGGTTTTTTTATGAGTATTTTTCAAAAGTTTTACTCTTCACATATTTGTTTTTGTCTTGTTTCCATGTTTATGTGTTACTATGCATTCGTTCTCTATGAGTGTCCGACTGTCTCTTTTGTTAGCATGTATTTATGTATATATTCCTGTGAGCCTGTATCTTAACTCTCTCTCTCTCTCTCTGTCTGTCTGTCTGTCTGTCTGTCTGTCTGTCTGTCTGTGTCTGTCTGTCTGTCTGTCTGTCTGTCTGTCTGTCTGTCTGTCGTCTGTCTGTCTGTCTGTCTGTCTGTCTGTCTGTCGTCTGTCTGTCTGTCTGTCTGTCTGTCTGTCTGTCTGTCTGTCTCTTCTGTCTGTCTTCTCTGTCTGTCGTCTGTCTGTCTGTCTGTCTGTCTGTCTGTCTGTCTGTCTGTCTGTCTGTCTGTCTGTCTGTCTGTCTGTCTGTCTGTCTGTCTGTCTGTGTCTCCCTCCCTTTTTTTTCTCCTTTTTTCTCTATCTTTGTGTCTCTCTGTCTCTCTCTCTGTCTCTGTCTCCCTTTATTTTTCTCTATTATTTTTCCTCTATCTCTCACGCTCTCTCTCTCCCCTACAGTCATGTTACCGAGGCGTCACCAGTCAGCAGAACATCATGGAACCCTCGCCCCCCGCCCCCCTGCCGCCCCCCACCGCCCACCACACCCCGCCCCCCACCACCGCCAGACCTCCAGCCCCCTTCAGACCCCCGCTCATCTCAGTGGCGGACATAGAACAGCGGCTCGTGTTCACTAAGTTCACGCAGGTGTGTGTGTGTGTGTGTGTGTGTGTGTGTGTGTGTGTGTGTATTCCTATGTCCGTATCTGTGTTAATCTAGTTTTTTCCTTAATTATCCTTGTGTGTTAATGTGTGTGTGTTTGTGTGTGTGTGTGTTGCTTTAGTTTTTTAATTGCAGTTCACACACACACACACACACACACACACACACACACACACACACACACACACACACACACACACACACACACACACACACACACACACAGAGACAGACAATTAACATGTTCAAGGTTTTTCATCTACGGATAATTGTGTGTCCATTTTACTGAAAAATGATAAACTAGCTATTCTTGCAAACATTGAGAGAGAGAGAGAGAGAGAGAGAGAGAGAGAGAGAGAGAGAGAGAGAGAGAGAGAGAGAGAGAGAGAGAGAAGAGTCGACATGACATTGCCCTTTAATCTATAGTACACTATTCATTTAAATACTAGGAAATATATGCATGGTATTTTATTTTCTGGAATATCTTTTTTTTTTTATGTTGAAAGGGAGATGTATCATTAACACAACGAAATTTTGTGGGATATATATTGTTCTCTTTGTGATGTCTGACTGTCATCTCTATGTAGTTTTTGCTAATAGCCAGAAGCCTCTCTATCTGGCAGGATCTGATTATCTCTTATCTCGTTATCCTTCCTCTATGCATCACTATTTTTTTTCCTTTTCTATCGTTATTCCCATTTATTGTCTCACGCTTTTCTATCCTTCATGCATCACTTGATCTTGCATTACAAACTCCTTCCTTTCCTATGTATTCCACGTACTTTAAACCTGCATTCATCTCCTTACTCACACTTTCACCCTTT
>JACEEZ010021641.1:75000-80000 GCA_016584305.1 Chionoecetes opilio
CATCTCTTCAACTCTCCCGTCCTCTCCCATCCTCTACCTCTCCACCTCTCCCATCCTCCACCTCTTCACCTCTCCCACCCCTCTACATCTCCACTCTCCCATCCTCTCCCTCTTTCATCTCTCCCATCCTCCCCCTCTTCATCTCTCCCATCCTCTCCCTCTTCACCTCTCCCATCCTCTCCCTCTTCACCTCTCCCACCCTCTCCCTCTCACCTCTCTCCTCCTCTCCCTCGCACAGTCACGGAGTTTCGCATGATCGTGGACGTCGGGGTTCGCGTGCCTGGCTCCGAGAGTGGCTACCTGTCCTCCCCTTCGTCTGCCCGCCGTCGCCGTGGGTCCACCACCTCCACCGCCTCCTCGGGCCGCGCCAACAAGAGGACGCTGGTCATACGCGCCCCGACCGTCGACCTCAAGGCCACCTGGAACAACCTGATCAACCGTCAACTGTGAGTGGGTTTAGAGAGAGAGAGAGAGAGAGAGAGAGAGAGAGAGAGAGAGAGAGAGAGAGAGAGAGAGAGAGAGAGAGAGAGAGAGGAGAGAGAGAGAGAGAGAGAGAGAGAGAGAGAGAGAGAGAGGAGAGAGAGAGAGAGAGAGAGAGAGAGAGAGAGAGAGAGAGGAGAGAGAGAGAGAGAGAGAGAGAGAGAGAGAGAGAGAGAGAGAGAGAGAGAGGAGAGAGAGAGAGAGAGAGAGAGAGAGAGAGAGAGAGGAGAGAGAGAGAGAGAGAGAGAGAGAGAGAGAGAGAGAGAGGGAGAGAGAGAGAGAGAGAGAGAGAGAGAGAAAAGAGAGAGAGAGAGAGAAAAAGAGAGAGAGCAGAAAGTCCCCCACCACCAACACATATCCCATTCACCCCCCACTTCCCCACCACTACCACCCACCCCTTCCCCCACCACTAACACCCCACCCCCTTCCCCCACCACTAACAACCATCCCCTTCTCCACTACCAACACCCATCCCCTTCCCCCACCACTACAACCATCCCCTTCCCCCACCACTAACACCCACCCCCATTTCCCTACCTTCACCCCAACGCACCAGCGTCCGTCCGACGCACCAACATTTTGTACACATTTCTCGCCTATTGGTCTGAAACGTGTGCAAACTTCTCTGGAAAGGCACAGCTTTCTTGCTGCACCCATTAAGGATGCATGTGTATACCATATCGCAAAAGAAATGTATCAGAAACACTAAAAATTCTTCAAGTTCTATGTTTATTGCCTAGGTTTACGTGTATATCTATTAGGCGGGAAGGAAGAAGCGCTTGGGATGACGTCACCGAGCCATGGTGCCGTCGTCAGCCTGTTGCCAGCAGCGTTTTCGAAGCTCGGGGAATTTACAGATTTTGATTGCGGATTATTAAAAAACGGCCGACTGGATGCAAAAAGTGACAACATATTGCTGACACACTCGATACTATCTATAATATCTAACTACATAAAATCAGGAATGATGAAATGGTCTGGACGATTACTTGAACTCAGAAGCCCCTGTTTATTTTCGTGCAATTCTAAACTAAAAAGCTCCATTTAATCAAGTTACCCTTGTATTCCACCCGCCTAACCATTTTCTCTCATACCGGCGTCGTTTTCTCATGATTTATGGGTAACACTTGTAGAATGACCTCCAGCACACGTGTTTATGTTTACGTCTGCACTAAAGTTACGCTGCGATTACCGGACCCGCGCTGCTCGTGCTTCCATTGCCTGGTGATTATTATGGTGCGCCTCTGCTTCACGGGCCGTAATGAGGCTGTAATGAGGCAGGAATTAGTGATGTGTGTTTATGGTGGTACATTGCCACTTTGCATTGTTGGATTTTATTACTACCAGTCTGCTCTTTACCGCTTCCGAGGCAAACTGTGTACTGGTTTAACCTTACTTAGTTTTTGATATTTATCCTTATTTCTTTTTACATAGGCTTTGCAAGTTCGATTTTTTACTTGATTTAGTTGGTTGAGAGAAATAAATATATATTCGATTAAGTATTAGAATTTCACAAGAGTTGCTGAAATAATGCAACCATTTACCGTAGACTTATTTCGACAATCTCCACCGGGTACGGCATCAAGCGGCGGACACGTAAATAGTTTTGTGATTACTTAGCATTTTTCTCATTTCATTTTTATTCCTGCTTAAAGTAAAAGAGGTTAATTGCCATAAGAAGAACATTGAAATTGACCGTTATTCATGAACCACTCTTAAAGTTTTCTCAATTAATGTCTTGCCAGTTGGAGTTTACAAATAACATAGCTGTGTGAAGGCAAAGAATACCGCGTTATTACGACTTCAATAACCCAATACTTTTCATTCACTTAACCAGTTCGCTTTCACTTGTAGGTTTCGGCCCAAAGGATACGGAGATGAACACCGTGGGAAAGAACCACTCATTATTTACACCTTTCAGTCTCAACACTCGCAATCATCTTTCCGGAAATTTTGTGTGCTATTACCAGTTAGGAAGGATTTATCACAGCGCCGCCCCCTCCCCTAACCCCCCCCATGCCCCCTTCTCCCACCACATACACCCCCTCCCACCACATACCCCCCCTTCCATCCCATGCCCCCCCTCTCACCCTATGCCCCCCTCCACCCCAAGTCCCCCCTCCCCCCTTGCCCCCCTCCCACCCCATGACCCCCCTCTATCACATGACCCCCCTCTATCACATGCCCCCCTTCCCACCATATGCCCCCCTTCCCCCCTATGCCCCCCCTCCCATTACATGCCACCCCTTCCTTCCCCCCCCCCCCTCGTGTTGCAAGGCCGCGTTGGAAGTAGTGTCACCGGGTTCGTTCTCACATCTTTCCCCTCATCCATCACCTCGCAACACTCATAGAGACGCCCTCGGCTGCACGGTCTGTGTTAGCATTGCTCTTGCTTTACGATCATGACACGCATTTCTGCCTTCATTTGAGACACGGGGTAGATACGTTTTCCTGCAGAACGCTCTTGGATTCACAAGTACCACACACACACAGCACGCGCGCGCGCACGACACACACACACACACACACACACACAACCACACACACACACACACAACAACACACACACACACACACACACACACACACACACACACACACAACACACCACACACACACCACTTCACATAGTATATGATTTATATACTTTAACACATCCAAATATACTTCGCTATCTCCTTCTTTCCCTTGCCCTTCTCCTTTCCATCCTTCACTCACCCACCTCCTTCTCCCCCCCCCCTCTCTCTCTCTCTCTCCTCTCTCTCATCTCTCTCTCTCCTCTCTCTCTCCTCTCTCCTCCTCTCTCTCTCTTCTCTCTCTCCTCTCTCTCTCTCTCTCTCTCTCTCTCTCTCTCTCTCTCTCTCTCTCTCTCTCTCTCTCTCTCTCTCTCCTCTCTCTCTCTCTCTCTCTCTCTCTCTCTCTCTCAACAACCTCCAGCACCTTACGTCGTTCAATCTCTGCAATAAAAAGAATACCACACATTCTCTCTCTCTCTCTCTCTCTCTCTCTCTCTTCTCTCTCTCCTCTCTCTCTCTCTCTCTTCTCTCTCTCTCTCTCTCTCTCTCTCTCTCTCTCCTCCCCCGCTGTCTTCCATCTTCCTCTCCTGAATCCTATCTTCCTTTTATCACATTCCCGTTTTTCTCTCCTCGTCCTTCCTTAGTACAGTATTCCCACCATTACCTCTCACCTCTCCTTCGCTCTCTCCTTCTCTCCTCTTCCTTCTCTACTTTTACCTCCCTTCTCTTCCGTACTCTTCTCACGTCCTTTTCTCATCTTTCTTTGTATTTTCTCTTATTTTACCTTTCCAAACTTTTTTCCTTTTTTCTTTTACGTTTCCAACCTTTTTTTTTTTTTTTTTTTTTCTTTTCTTCCTCTTCCTCTTCCTCCCCATCCTCATCTCCTTCCTCTTCCCCCGCCCTTCTTCCCTGCCTCCTCGCTTCCCTCCCTCCATGGTAATCTTCCCTGCACGTCTATGGGAATGAATAAGTATTTTCCTTAGATGAAATTTCCATAAGTTCAACAAGTTAGGGGTTGACTTAGATGTGGTAAGTCAAGAACACTTAGTAAAAAACGTGACTTAACTGGAGTTAGTGAGTCAGTGATTTTAGTTCGTAAGTTCATAAGGTGATGAGTGAGTGATAGTTATTTATTCGGGTTAATGAGTCAAAGTGAGTCATGTATTTTCTTCTTCTCATTTAATACATCTGTTTATGTTGAGTTAAAAGTGTATATGTGAGTCACTGAGTCGTCTGATGAGTGACTATAGCAAGTGTTTCGATGGATGACTAAATGAAAGCGAATTAAAAGTAAAAGGATGTTATGTGGTTATGCGTGTACCTGTGTGTGAATTTGAGAGAGAGAGAAGAGAGGAGAGAGAGGAGAGAGAGAGAGAGAGAGAGAGAGAGAGAGAGAGAGAGAGAGAGTGTAGTGTATGTTAGAGTTCTAGCGTAGGATGAGAGAGAGAGAGAGAGAGAAGAGAGAGAGAGGAGAGAGGAGAGAGAGAGAGAGAGAGAGAGAGAGAGAGGAGAGAGAGAGTTGTAGTGTATATTAAGAGAGTTCTAGCGAAGCGTATGTTAGAGAGAGAGAGAGAGAGAGAGAGAGAGAGAGAGAGAGAGAGGAGAGAGAGAGAGAGAGAGAGAGAGAGAGAGAGAGAAGGTGAGAGAGTTTTTAGTGTATGTTAAGAGAGTTCTAGGCGTAGCGTATGTTAGAGAGAGGAGAGAGAAGAGAGAGAGAGAGAGAGAGAGAGAGAGAGAGAGAGAGAGAGAGAGAGAGAGAGAGAGAGAGAGAGAGTTTTAGTGTATGTTAAGAGAGTTCTAGCGTAGCGTATGTTAGAGAGAGAGAGAGAGAGAGAGAGAGAGAGAGTTGTAGCGTATGTTTTGTGTGTCCGTAGGTATGAGTGTCAGCTGGGCGGCTGCTCTCCTCTGGCTGACTACTCCGCCTCCAGTCTGGCCCGCGCCTTCTCATCGGAAGGGCTCTCTGTAACATCTCCGCCCTCTGTGAGTATCCTGCACCTACCTCTC
>JACEEZ010021641.1:85000-100000 GCA_016584305.1 Chionoecetes opilio
CGTATCCTTAACATTCGCTCCATTTTCATTTTAATATTCGCTCTTATTTTCATCGTAACATTCGCTCTATTTTCATCGTATCCTTAATATTCGCACTATTTTCATCGTAATATTTGCTCTATTTCCATCGTTCCTTAACATTCGCTCTATTTTCATCGTAACATTCGCTCTATTTTCATCGTAACATTCGCACTATTTTCATCGTAACATTCGCACTATTTTCATCGTAACATTCGCTCTATTTTCATCGTAACATTCGCTCTATTTTCATCGTAACATTCGCTCTATTTTCATTGTAGCATTCGCTCTATTTTCATCGTAACATTCGCTCTATTTTCATCGTAACATTCGATCTATTTTCATCGTAACATTCGCTCTATTTTCATTGTAACAGTCGCTCTATTTTCATCGTAACATTCGCTCTATTTTCATCGTAACATTCGCTCTATTTTCATCGTAACATTCGCTCTATTTTCATCGTAACATTCGCTCTATTTTCATTGTAACAGTCGCTCTATTTTCATCGTAACATTCGCTCTATTTTCATTGTAACATTCGCTCTATTTTCATCGTAACAGTCGCTCTATTTTCATCGTAACATTCGCTCTATTTTCATCGTAACATTCGCTCTATTTTCTTCGTAACATTCGCTCTGTTTTCATCGTAACATTCGCTCTATTTTCATTGTAGCATTCGCTCTATTTTCATCGTAACATTCGCTCTATTTTCATCGTAACATTCGCTCTATTTTCATTGTAACATTCGCTCTATTTTCATTGTAACATTCGCTCTATTTTCATCGTAACAGTCGCTCTATTTTCATCGTAACATTCGCTCTATTTTCATCGTAACATTCGCTCTATTTTCATCGTAACAGTCGCTCTATTTTCATCGTAACATTCGCTCTATTTTCATCGTAACATTCGCTCTATTTTCATCGTAACATTCGCTTTATTTTCATCGTAACAGTCGCTCTATTTTCATCGTATCCTTAACATTCGCTCCATTTTCATTTTAATATTAGCTCTTATTTTCATTGTAACATTCGCTCTATTTTCATCGTATCCTTAATATTCGCACTATTTTCATCGTAACATTCGCTCTATTTTCATTGTAACATTCGCTCTATTTTCATCGTAACAGTCGCTCTATTTTCATCGTAACAGTCGCTCTATTTTCATCGTAACATTAGCTCTATTATCATTGTAACATTCGCTCTATTTTCATCGTAACATTCGCTCTATTTTCATCGTATCCTTAACATTCGCTCCATTTTCATTTTAATATTAGCTCTTATTTTCATTGTAACATTCGCTCAATTTTCATCGTATCCTTAATATTCGCACTATTTTCATCGTAATATTTGCTCTTATTTCCATCGTTTCCTCAACATTCGCTTTATTTTCATCGTTCCTTAACATTCGCTCTATTTTCATCGTTCCTTAACAGTCGCTCTATTTTCATTGTAACATTCGCTCTATTTTCATCGTATCCTAAACACTCGCTTTATTTTCATCATATAAACATTCGCTCTATTTTCATCGTATCAAAAACATTCGCCCTATTTTCTCATTATCTCTCTTTTATCTTTCACATACAAATACAGACAAAGATCGAATATTGCAGAAAATATATGAAAACAAGAGGTCGTCATTATGTAATTATTTTGGAGCGCTCAACCAACAAAAAGAGGGGAATATTTAATGACCAGTCTTGAAGTTGTCCTCCCACGCGGCTCCCGACACTGTCTTGCCTGCGGGACGATGGGGAAAAAGGGAAAAAAACCCTCAATAATAAAATAATAATATAATAATGAAATAACAGAAAAAAAAGTAATGTAAGAGAATCAGTTGAAATTCTTGATCTATGTTTATTTTCTTGATCGATTTTGACTTATCCTTATTACTTATACTTACTGTGTGTGCGAGACGATGGGAAAAATGACAAATAAACTCAGTAACGAAAAGAGTACTATAAGAAAATCAATCGAATTTCTTGATATATGTTTATTTTCTTGATCGATTTCTACTAACCCAGGTACTGAGTGCATTGGCGTAATAATGTACTTGATAAAAAGTACGTATTATTTTATCTATTTATTGATGCTGAAAGTACTCATTATATAATACATTTATAAACACCCTAGGCACTTATTTCACGTAGTTATGTGTATTTCATCATGCAATTACAGTCATTTACCAGTAGTTAAAAATCCTATCATGTACAGAGAGGGAGAAGAAGGAGGAGAAAGGAAATGGAGAAGGAGAAGGAAGGAAGAAAGGAAGGAGAAGATGGAAGAGGAAGAGGAAGAAGAGGAGGAGAAGAGAAGAGGAGGAAGGAAGGAGGGTTTAAATTTTAGTGGAATTTTCTGAATAGTAATATGTACTGTACGTATATGAGGCAAGAACAAGAATTACGAGAAAAATAATAAAGTTCTTCCCTACACGAAAACTATAACACTCTTCATAAACATGATACAAGAACGTGGAAATAAATTAGCGTGAATACAGGAGTGAAGGGAAGTTTAAATTATGTGGTTAATTCCTGTAGCTAATATTACTGTACGTTTGAGGTGCATCGACAAAGGTATCATTTTGCCACAAAGGTCTTTCATAGTGAAAATGTTCTGAGTACGGTGATTGCGCAAAATGGTCGTGCACCCTTGGAGGTAGGAATGTTTGGAGGTGTGAGGCAAGAATGGGTGAGGAATGAGAGGAGAGGAATGAGAGTATGATAAGAGTGAAGAGGAGGATAATGAGTGACTGGAGGAGAGGAGAGGAGAGGAGAGGAGAGGAAGGAGAGAGAGGAGAGGAGAGGAGGAGGAGAGGAGAGGAGAGGAGAGAGGGAAGGAAAGTAGGAGGAGGGGTAAGAGGAAAGAGAGAGATAATGGTATGTTAGTTTTAGTACTTATGAGGTGAGAGAGAGAGAGAGAGAGAGAGAGAAGAGAGAGAGAGAGAGAGAGAAGAGAGAGAGAGAGAGAGAGAAGAGAGAGAGAGAGAAGGGAGAGAGAGAGAGAGAGAGAGAGAGAGAGAGAGAGAGAAGAGAGAGAGAGAGGAGAGAGAGAGAGAGAGAGAGAGAGGCAGCGGTAGAAAGACAAACAGACAGCGATAGAAAGGACAGTCAGACAAGCAAGGAGAGACAGACAGACAGACAGACATGACACATACAGACAGATGTACGTACACACATCCAAACAGATAAACAAACATAGAAGGCATAAGACATATGAAGAAGAAGGGAAATTAATAAAAAAAACATGGGAAAGGAATGTGGTGGGGAAAGGTGATTGAGGAAGAGGGAGGAGAGGAAGATGGAGGGAGGGGAAGAGGAAGAGGAGGAGAGAAAGAGAGGCGAGGAAGATGTAGGGAAGGGGGAGAGAAAGAGAGGAGAGGAGGAGAGGAAGATGGAGGGAGGAAGATGGAGGAAGGGAGAGAAAAGGGAGATAAAGAGAGGCGAGGAAGATGGAGGGATGGAGGGAATGGGGAGAGAAAGAGAGAAGGAGAGGAAGGGGGGGAGAAAGAGAGGAGAGGAAGAGGCAGGGAGGGAAGGGGGAGAGAAGGAGAGGAAGGGGGAGGGAGTAACCAGCTGACTTGGCGATTCAAAACAGTGGAGTGATAAAGTTATTTCAAGGACAAATGAGGAAATAGTTAATGTGTGTGTGTGTGTATGTGCGTGTGTGAGTGTGTGTGTGTGGTGTGTGTGTGTGTGTGTGTGTGTGTGTGTGTGTGTGTGTGTGTGTGTGTGTGTGTGTGTGTGTGTGTGTGTGTGTTATCGGTGTAGACAGCTTGCGTAATGGAAGCAATATGAATGAAAACAAATAAAAACATTAAAAGACACGTAAATGACTGAAATGAGAGATTATTCAACTAAGAAATATAAATTTTCCATAGAAGTAGTAGTAGTAGTGTAATAGTAGTAGTAGTAGTAGTTGAAGTAGTAGTAGTAGTAGTAGTAGTAGTAGGTAGTAGTAGTGGTAGTAGTAGTAGTGGTGGTAGTAGTAGTAGTGGTAGTAGTAGTAGTGGTAGTAGTAGTAGTAGTTGTAGTAGTGGTAGTAGTGGTGGTAGTAGTAGTAGTAGTAGTAGTAGTAGTGGTAGTAGTTGTAGTGGTAGTAGTAGTAGTAGTAGTAGTGGTAGTAGTGGTAGTAGTAGTAGTAGTAGCAATAGTAGTAGTAGTAGTGGTAGTAGTAGTAGTAGTAGTAGTAGTGGTAGTGGTAGTGGTAGTAGTAGTAGTAGCAATAGTAGTAGTAGTAGTGTAATAGTAATAGTAGCAATAGTAGTAGTGTTGTAGTAGTAGTAGTAGTAGTTGTTGTAGTAGTACATATAAACGCAACATATATAGTACTAACAGCAAGGATAGTGGAAGTGTTGATAAATGCACAGGTACAAAGCCCAACCACGCATATGATTAATTACAGATGAGGACACGTGCACTTAGCCAGGTATGAGAGACAAAAAAGTGGCGCCACCGGTAATGGAAAGAGGGATTATATAGTCGCTTCAGAAAGACAGGTAGATAGATAGGAAAGGAAAAGGGAGAGAGGGGAAGGGAAGGGAAGGGAAGGGAAGGGGAGGGGAGGAAGGGGGAGATAATAAGGTAGAAGTCTCTCTATATTTACTCATCCCGTCGTACCTGACACACCTGGCACTAGACTCACGACCCCCCCTTTCTTCCCCCCCCCTCCTCTACGACCCCCCCTTCTTCCCTCCCTCTCCCCCTCCCTCCATCATCACCAAATATTTGAGGTAGCGCGGCGAAGATGTTGAGGAGGGGGCGGCGGGGAGGGGAGGGGAGGTAAGGTCGCGGAGTTTGTGTTGGAAGTGTGTTGAGAGAGAGAGAGAGAGAGAGAGAGAGAGAGAGAGAGGAGAGAGAGAGAGAGAGAGAGAGAGAGAGAGAGAGAGAGAGAGAGAGAGAGAGAGAGGAGATCTATGTGTAAGAAATGAAGTATTTGCAACTTTGATGTCTTAAAGAGACTGCGTGGGGTAAGAGAGAGAGAGAGAGAGAGAGAGAGAGAGAGAGAGAGAGAGAGAGAGAGAGAGAGAGAGAGAATCAATGAAAACACCTAACGTAGCTAAAGTCTTAATCAAGTTACAATGGATAGGTAAACATTGGCTTCCCCCCCAACTTTCCCCCCCCATACATATTTCCCCATAACCCCTACCCTCTTCCCCTCCTTGTCACCCTTCCACCCTCAGTACCCCCACTTTTCCACCCTCACTAGCCCCCCCTCTCCCCCACCTCAAGTTAAGTTCCTTCCTCATCTACTCAGTCTCTCTCCTCGTTATCCTCATCACCATTCCTTCATTTCAAAACATCAACTACATTCCTAACTTTCTCTTCATAACTTCATAACTATCCCCTTTCTGTTGTTATCTCGGAAACGTATATCTATTTTTTTTATTTTTTTTATTCAGCTTTCACTTACATTTCCATCTTTTATCCTAATCTCTCCTTCACCCTCTCCTTACCCTCCCTTCATTCAGAACTTTCTCTTCATAATTTATCACTGTGCTGTTGTTATTGAGGTGCCGTTAATCTCTCCATCTTTTTTCTTCGTATTAATTAAAGTTCTCCTACACCTAAGTTTCCTCCAATAGTCTTAATGCCTTCTTCACCCTCCTTATGCTCCCTCCTTTACTATATTCTCCCATACCTTCATGGCCTTGATAGGGAGGGGAGGGATGTGGGTTCCGGTGAAGGCAAGGGTGCAAAAGGGAACATCTTCTCACACTTCTCCTTAAATTAGTGTTTATGTTTGTTTTATTTTGCTTGTGTGTCCTTGCTATGCCTCTCGTGCCAGAAATCTTGCTTCCTTACTTAAGTTCAATGAATATGAGAGTTGGTTTTCTTTTCATCATAACTTTTCCTCCTTCTGCCGCTCCTGCTGCTGCTTCTATTGACACTATTATTCTTACTACTGCCACCACCACTTCTATTAAGAAACAAATGCTTCCATTACTACTACTACTACTACTACTACTACTACTTCTTCTACTTTTACTGCATCTACTACTAATTCTTCTAATACTAGTACTGCTACTACTATACTATTATTACTACTACTGCTGATGCTGATGCTACCACAACAATAATGCTACTACTACTACTATTGCTACTACTTGTATAACTACTACTTCTACCACTACCACAACAACTACTACTTCTAATACAACTAATACTACAGCAATAACAACAACAACAACTACTGTTACTAGTACTCTGCTTCTATTACTACTACTACTACTACTACTACTACTTCTACTACTACTACTATACTATATACTAAAAAATAGTAAAGATGGGAGCATACGCTATGCTGCGCGTGGCATTCGGTGCTCATCTCCGTGGCGTTAGTCCTTAGAGCCTGTGGCGGGTGAGGACCCGTTACCCCGGGACACAGGCTAGTGTGACACACGGGTTACCACAGTTACCTTCCCCAGGTATCTATTTATCAACACCGAAAGGAAGGAAGAACAGCTTTTGGCTTGTCGCCTTTGCCCTGGCCCGGATTCGAACCAGGGCCTGCAGATTTGTAGCCAGGCACGCTAGCCACTACACCACAGAGGCGGCATAGCATTTTGTATAAAGTATCATTGATTGGTATTAGTGTAGTATCATTTATATCGTATATCATAGTATGATTTTATCTCTAATAAAGATGATGATAATGATAATAAGATGGGGAGGCGGTCACTCCACTACGGCGCGGTAAAGTATCGGTGGGGGCGATCACTCCACGACGGCCTCGCGTGTCCACCACACGGCAACCAGGTTCTTAACGGCGGCATAACACTCCAGCACGTTGGCCTTGCCGCCCTTGATGTGCAGCCTGCGGCGTGCTGGATCCTGGGAGACCTGGACGGAGTAGCGGCCTTCCAGGTAGTAGAGGAAGACCTTCCGAGGCCCCGCCAGCCGCTCCACGAACCGTCGAGGCACGATGAGGCTTCGCCTCCTCGTCCTCCTCTCCGTTAGGACTTGGGGCCCTCATGGGGTTTGCGTCAACCCTCTTTGAGGTCCCGGCCTACACTGCCCCGCCTGGTGCGGGCAAGGCCAATGCCTTGCGTGTCCCTGCAAGGCGGCCGTCATCCTCGAAGTGGACGTACCTGCCTTGCCTGGTCATCACCTGGAACACCACAACGAGGACGCGTCGCTGCAGGGGGAAAAGAGGTGTTTCCAGGCAGTGTTGTGCCTCACTGAGACACAAGTGACGGTCTGGTTCCTGCAGCAACAATGCGTTGCCTACCTCTTCCCGGCGGTGGTGCCGCGCCAGGGTGTGCCGGGCCCAGGTGAACCCCGCCACCAGGGCCACAGACACGACCACCACGAACCAGATCAGAAACATCTTCTGTTCTTGTTCGGCCTGCTTGACTTGCTT
This sequence comes from Chionoecetes opilio, assembly GCA_016584305.1. Taxonomy (NCBI): domain Eukaryota; kingdom Metazoa; phylum Arthropoda; class Malacostraca; order Decapoda; family Majidae; genus Chionoecetes; species Chionoecetes opilio. The sequence goes on from JACEEZ010021641.1 coordinate 92,373, forward strand.
CTCCATCAGGTTCTCCAGGCCAGACGTTCCTTGCTGCCCAGCAGCAGGGGCAGCACTTCCAGCCAGCTGTCGCTGAAGGGTAAACCACACTCCGCAAAGGGATCCCTCGGGGAGGCCAGCCACGAGGCGGCGACCAGGCGCACCTTCTCCAGCAGGGTGGTGTGGGGCCCCGCGTCCCGTCAGGACCTCATCGCCCGGCGCAGCTTGTCGCCCTCCAGCACCAAGCCCCTCACCACGAGGGTGATCCCCACCCCCATCACCACCACCACCACGTGCACCAATCTCAGGTTGACAGAGTTTTTCATTTGTATGAATTACTAGCCGCAAAGCCACCCTCCGGGCGGACTTCTTGGCTAGCTCCTGCGGAGGGCTATTGGTGGGCCTTCGGCCCACCACCTGTGTTTGGTGGGCCTTCGGCTCACCAAACACACTCTCCAGATAGCCCCTTCTAACTTTCCTGAAATCATGGATGTAGAAATGTATGTATTAACACCAACCCATTCATATCATTCCCAACCCATTCACTCACCCATTACCCATCACCCCCCACCCATTCACTCACCCATCACCCCCCACCTATTCACTCACCCATTACCCATCACCACACACCCATTCACTCACCCATTACCCATCACCCCCCACCCATTCACTCACCCATTACCCATCACCACACACCCATTCCCTCACCCATCACCCATCACCCCCCACCCATTCACTCACCCATCACCCCACACCCATTACCCATCACCCCACCCATTCACTCACCCATTACCCATCACCCTACATCAAGGCTTCCTCAATTCTCGCAACCCACTTTTTTCACAACTATCGCTAAAAGGCTGCAAAAAAAAAAAAAAAAAAAAAAAAAAGCGGATCATCTCATAAGTGGGCTTAAAACCTTCCCCTGGTCAACCTGGTTCCAAAAATGTGGTATATGATGGGATTCCGCCACAGGGGGCGGCACCTATCGCGGACAGACAGACAGACACACTTTCGCTTTTATTAATATAATAGATATATATATTGTGAGGAAAGAAGTGGAAAGAGCCGCGGCAAGTTGGATCCTCAGAAGTGGATGGTATTGGTGGGCGACCTTACTGAGTCAAAGGCCCGTACCGAGTCATGAGGAAGGTTGAGCGACGACCTTCGTCGACTGAGGAAGGGTACCATTAAAGGGATAATAACGAAGAGCAGCGACGACGGTCGAAGGTCGGCACGAAGACACGGGTACCCTCGTGTCTTCGTGCCGACCTTCGTCGCTGCTCTTCGTTCCGAAAAAATATCCCTTTTATGTTACCCTTCCTCAGTCGACGAAGGTCGTCGCTCAACCTTCCTCATGACTCTCGGTATATACGGGCCCAAAGGGTCACAGGGTTTTCCTCTTGTAATAATAATGATGATATTACTATACACTACTACACCCTATATACCACCACCTCCACTGCCACTACTTCACTTGAGATGATGCTCTGCTCATCTCTAGAACGCATAATGATGAAAGGAAAATATTTGGATATAAAAATGCAATTCATGAAAGTCAAATAAACTTTCAAATCTTAACTTTTATAGATTTTTTGCGGATATTTTTGATGGACATAAATTTTTAAGAGTACTTGCAATGTTTTCCTAATTTTCTGTACTTCAATAAGATGAAAGGAAACGGAGGAGGAGGAGGAGGAGGAGGGATGAGGAGGAGAGGAGGAGAGGAGGAAGGAGAGGAGGGAGAGAGGAGGATCGGAGGAGGAGGAGGAGGAGGAGGAGGAGGAGGCAGTGGTAGTGTTAAGGGTGAAGCTGAAGAGGATGGAAAAAAAAGAAAAAGTAGAAGATAGAGAAGGACTAGGAAGATGGTGATGGTGATAGTGGAGAACACGGAAGAAGAGGAGAAGGAGAAACATGGAGAAAGAGAGGGAAGGGAGGAGAGTAGAAACATGTGATAAGAAAATGTAAGAAGATAGAGAGAGGGAGAGAGAGAGATGGCCGGACGGGAGAGGAATAGGGAGAGAGAGGTTAAGATGGGGGAGAGGGGAGGGGAGGGGATTTTCTTAAAGACGTGTTCTCACCAGGGGCGTTACTTGTAGAAGAGTGGGGGAGGAGGAGGGAAGGGGGAGGAATAATAGGGGGAGGGGGAGGAATAATAGGGGGAGGGGGAGGAATAATAGGGGGAAAGGGAGGAATAGTTGTAGCAGTTGTAGAAGTTGTAGTAGTGGTGGGGGTTTTGGAGTTAGGAACGAAAGAACGCATTTTTTTTTTTTATATGCGTGTGTATGTGTGTGGAAAGAGAGAGAGAGAGAATATTTACTGATTTCTTGACATTTGTTGATATATGTCATGGCCCTTTTTTGTGTCCTTTCATCTTTCTTTTTTTTCTTTCTTTCTCACCCTACGAACAAAACACTGGATACACACACACAACACACACACACACACACACACTCACTCACACTCACACGCACACGCACACACCAATCATCATCATCATCACAGCGATACGTTGATTGGCTGTTCGGATATTAACAAACATGACGTCAATTGCGTGATTACTTGCATCCTGTTGACGTAGAAAAGAGGGAAGTAGGAGAGGGGAAGAGAGGGGAAGGGGAGAGGGTGAGAGGGGGAAAAGGGAGAGGAAGAGGAGAGGGGAGAGGGAAGAGGAGGGAGGGGAGAAAAGGCTTGATTAGATGATTAGTAGGGAATGACTTCGAAGGGTTTGAAAAGAGAGAGAGAGAGAGAGAGAGAGAGAGAGAGAGAGAGAGAGAGAGAGAGAGAGAGAGAGAGAGAGAGAGAGAGAGAGTAGAGAGGAAATGGCGTGGGTAGAGAATAGGGATGTAAGAGAGAGGGAGGGAAAGGTAGACGGTGGGAATAAAAGGGTTAGATATTCGAGGTAGGAAGTGAGGGGAGGATACTGGAGGGAAGAAGGAAGGAAGAGAGGGAGAGATAGCAAGGAACATATGGTGCTGGATTTACTGAAAGGGTTGGGTATGGTGGGGCAAGAGAGAGAGAGGGGGGGGATAAGGGGGGAATAGAATCACGTGATGGGTCCAGTGCCAGGCTCCCCCTCCTACCTCCCCTTCCCCTTCCCCTTCCTCCCTCTCCCACTATTCTCTCTCCTTGCTTCCTCTCCTACCTCCTTTCGTTTCTTCCCTCCCACTCTCCCTTCATACCTGTTTCCCCCTCAGCTTCTCATATCTCTCCTCCTTCCCTCTTCTCCCCCCTTCCTTATCTCTTCACCCCCCCTTTTTTTTTCCCCTCCTTTGTACGTTGGAAAAATATTTTTCGAAATTTTTTTTTTTTCTTTTTGTTTAAATTTTTTGGGTCAGAATTTTAAATCCCCAGGTTTTTTTACCCGTTTTCTTTCCCCTTTTATTATTATAATATTTTCAATAATATTTCCAGCGTTTTCCCCTATTTTATTTTCTTTCTCTCTCTCTCCTCTCCTCTTCCTCTCTCCCTCTTCCCTCTCTCTCTCTCTCTCTCCCCCTCCTTTTCTCTCTCCTCTCTCTCTCCTCTTTTCCCTCCCCCTCCTTCCTCTCTCCCCCCTCTCTCTCTCTCTTTCCCTTTTTCTTTTTTCTTTATCTCTTTCTTTATCTCTTTTCTTTTTTCTCTCTCTCTCTCTCTCTTTCTCTCTCTCCCCTTATCTGACTATCTCACTTTTTCACACGCAACCATTATTGGCACTTGCATTTTTAAAGGGAAAAATTATTTGAAAGGAAGAAAAGGGGGGAAGGGAAGGGGGCAAGGATTTGGGGGGGAAAGAGGCCATGGAGGAAAGGCAATGAGGAGACTACTTCACTCCCTTATTTCGGTTTTCCATATTTTGCTCCATTTGAGAGGGGGCGAGGAGGAAGGAAGGGAAAGGGAAGGGAAATCCCAGAAGGGGGGAAAAGAGGAGAGAGAGAGGGGAGGGGAGAGGAAGAGAGAAGGGGAGAGAAGGAGAGAGAAGGAGAAGAGAAGAGAGAGAGAGAGAGAGAGAAGAGGGGACGAGAGAAAGAGAAGAGAGAAAAGGAGAGAGAGAGAAAAGAGAGAGGAAGAGAGGTTTGGTAGGGGAAGGGAAAAAAGGGAAAAAATTTTTTGAAAGAGATAAACCCAAGAAAAAAAAAAAAAGGGAAAAAAATATGAGAAGGGGAAGGAGGCAGAGAGGAAAAAAAGTGGGAAATTTTTTTTTTTTCATAAGTTTTTCGTTCAGTGTCCAAATGTTTTTATTTCAGGGGAAGGGGGAATTTAAGCATTTTGGGGTCAAAAGTTTATTGGGAAGATGTGTCGGCATGATAAACTGTCTTTGATCTCTATCTTTATCTCTTCCGTAGTAAAAGTGTCATAAAAATTTGATCTTCTTTTTTATCTCCCTTTTTAAATTTCCCCCTCCTCTTCCCCCTCCTCCTCTCCGCCTTTCCCCCTCCTACTACGCTAAACCCCCCCAACTCCTCCTCCTCCTTCTCCTCCTCCTCCTCCTCCTCCTCCCCCTCCTCCTCCCCTCCTCCTCCTCTTCTCGTCCCCCTTCGTCTTCTTCATTTTTTTTTCTTTAAAGTTTTGCTTTTTTCCTTTCTCTCTCTCTCCCCTTTTCTTTTCTCTCTTTTCTTTCCTCTCTCTCTCCCCTCTCATCTCCCCAAAAACTCTCTCTCTCTCTCTTCTCTCTCCTTTTCCCCCCTCTCTTTTCTCATCTCTCCTCTCTCTCTTTTCTTTTTTCTCGTCTCTTTCTGCTTGTCCCTTTTAAACTTTTTTTTTCTCTTTTTTTATTATTTCCTCATTATCGTTTTTTGATAACACACCACAAATCTCTCCTCTCTCTCTCTCTCTCTCCCCTCTCCTTTTCTCTCTCCCCCTCCTCTCTCTCCTTCTCTCTCCCTTATGAGGGCCCGGGTTCCCTAGTATTGGGGTTTGAAAAGGAAATTAAAAATTGGTTATAATCCCTCCTTTCCCTCTCTCCTCTCTCCTCTCCCATCCCCTCCCCGGTCTCTCTCTCTCTCTCTCTCTCCCTCGGGGCTCTCTTCTCTCTGTCTCTCTGTCTCTCTGTCTCTTTTTTCTCTCTTCTCCTTTTTCCCCTTTTCTCCCCTCTCTCATGTCTCTTCCCCCTCTCTCTCTCTTCTCCTCTTCTCTCCCCTCTCTCTCCTCTCTATCTATCTATCTAATTTTCTATCTATCTATCTATCTCTTTCTCTCATATTTCCATCATATATTTCATTACTTTATACCACTCCTCATATTTCTCATCTTTCTCATTTCCTTTTCCTATTTCTCTTCCTACTTCAATCATTCCTCCTCCTCCTCTTCCAACTTCCCTCTTCCTCCTCTTCCTCTTTCTCATCCTTTTTTATACCCACCCCCTTTCCATCTTCCAAATGATTTTTTTTCACCAAAAAATTTGATTATTCCCAAAAGGGTAAAGGGGAAAAAGGAAGGGTTAAAAAGAAAATTTTGCAAAAAAAGGATGCGTCGTGGTCGTGCAAAAAGTTTCAAGCAAATTGAGATAGAGAGAAAAAAGAAAGAAAGAAAGAAAGAAGGTAAAGTAAGTTAAAGATACCCAAATTTTCCGTTTTCCCCCCTTTTAAAAACAAATTTGGGTTAACTCGGACATTCTCTCTCTCTCTTTTTCTTTACCTCTCTCTCCCTCTCTCTCTTTCTCTCTCTCTCCTCTCTCCTTCTTTCTCTCTCATCTCCCCGCTCTTCGTCTCTCCTCTTACTTTTTACCTTTCTCGCTCCACTCCCACTCGCCCCTCACTCGCTCTTTACTCGCTCTCACTCGCTCTCTCTCTTCTCTTCTCCTCCTTTCCCCGGTCTCCTCTCTCTCTCTCCTCTCTCTCTTCCCCTCTCTCTCTTTTCTCTCTCTCCTTTTTCTCTCTCTCTTAGTGGTTTTAAACCTGTTAGTGATTAAACCCCGACCTATCTCGACTCTTGCAAAGTAGAAAGAAGCGAGAAAAGAGAGAGAGGAGAAGGGAGAGAGGGATATAAATTAAATGGCTGGGGTGGAAATTGGAGGGGTGGGCGGGAACCAAAAAATGAAGGGGGGAAAGTAAGGGAGAGCTAGGATTTAGAGGAGTGAGAGGGATAGGTCAGGGGGCAAACCGGGGAAGAGAGGGATCAAAAAATTGGGAAATCCCAAAGGCAACGGAAGTGAGTTTGAAAAGACACAAAAAAGTGGGGGAAGAGATTAGTAGGGGAGAAGCGAAGAGAGGAGAGAGGGGAGAGAGGAAAAGAGAGAGAGGGAGAGAGGAGAGAGAGAGAGAGAAAAGGGGAAAAGAGAGAGAGAGAGAAAAAGAGGAACCAAATTGGTTGGAGGAAAAAATGTAAAATTTAGAGGAGGAGAGGGGAAATCAGAGGAGAGAAGAGAGAGAGAGAGAGGGGAGGAGAGAGAGAGAGCCGAGAGAGAGAGAGAAAAAGAGAGAGAGAAGGAAAAATCATAAAAAAAATAAAGGGAAAGGGAAACTTCGCGTGAAAATTTATGGAAAAATTTTAAAAATTTATGATTGAAAGTTTTTTCGGAATGGGGAAAACAAATAAAATGAAAAAACTTAAGCGTGAGTGAATAAAAGTATGTTGCGATTTTTCTTTTTTTCTTTTTTGCTTTCAGTAGGACTCGATAAAGTTTCCAAATCTGTGAATACTTTTTCCCCTTGGGGTTTTCCCCTTCTTTGTTTTTCCCCTTTTTTTCCCCTTTTCTCCTCTTCTCCCCTCCTCTTTTCCCCTCTCTTCTCGCTCCTCTCTCTCTTCTCTCTTTTCCCCTCTCCTGTCGCTGTCGCTTTTCGCTGGGCGCTGTCGCTGTCCTGTCCCCTCCCGTCCTCTCTCTTGTTTTTCTCTCTCTGTCTCTCTCTCTCTTCTCTCTCCCCTCTCCTCCCCCCTCCTCCTCTCTCTTTTTTCTCGGTTTTCTCTCTCTCCTTCTCTCTCTCTCTTCCTCTCCCCTCTCTCTCTTTTCTCTCTCTCTCTCTCTTCTCTCTCTCTTTTCCTTTTCCCTCTCTCCCCCCCCTCTCTCTCTCTTTCTCTCCCCTTGTTGTTTTGTGGTTTCCGACAAAAAAAAGTTTGTGGAAATTATACAATCATGTTCTCGTCATGTTTGTTTTGAGGTGTTCTTGTCCTTGTTCTTTGTTGTTATTCTGCATCACACACTTTTCATTCCCTTTAACCTTTGTACACTAACTCTACTTTGTACACTAACATTTTTCTTTGTCTCTTTTTGGTGTATTTTATTATTTATTTCCATGTTTTTGTATAATCTGGTTTTTTGTTTACCTTTTAACCCCTTCACGTTCAGGTCTTTCCTTTGCTACAAAATAATGTATGTTGTTGAGCCATAAAATTAAGAAAAGTCACTTAATATACCAAATTAGTTAGTCGACAAGGATACTAAACAGGTCATATCTATAAAATATTGCTTATATTCACTAAAAATCGTCTAATGGTACCCAACTTACAATGGAAATTACGTTCTGGGCCTCATAGAGTTAATAGTATTTTGTGTCTTTACTTATATACAAGTGCTTGTGGGCCCTTCAGACCCATATATTGATGTTTGTAGTAGTAGTATATATTAGACAACATGTGATTGCAAACTCCAATCGTGTTGTTGCTGTCGTTGGTCACTGGTCAAAGTGCCTCGGGGTAGACCACGTTCCGTGTGATTCCAACCCTTTGTGTTC
>JACEEZ010021642.1:0-13105 GCA_016584305.1 Chionoecetes opilio
ATTGAATTATATAAAAAAAAAAAAAAAAAAAAAAAAAAAAGTATATATTTTAAAAAAAAAAACTCCTGAGCAAACGGGGGTAGCGAGGCGTGGGGACCTTGTTACTGCGACGCATATTATACCGGTATGGACAGGGGACAGTCACGGGACACGTAGGGTTTCCGACAAAAAAGGGAAGGGGTTTCCTTTTTAAAGGGAAAAAATTAAAATAAAATTTGGAAAAAATACCTATTTAGAAAAAATAAACAAAATTAATAATAATTTAAATTCTTCTGAGTGTGTCAAAAAGGGCCAATAAAAAAAACCACCGGAAAGGGCCGGATTTGGGTCACGGCCGCCATTTGAAAGCCCTGCTATTGGGGCCCATCTCCCCCGAAAATTTTGTCCCCCGGCCGTGCCCTATGCATACAGTATATCGAGGCCTCATATCTTGAAGGGTACGCCGTAGGCCCAAATGAAAAGTAAAAATATAGATTATTCAAATTTTGGAGGGTGTTTTTTTATTTAAAATTTTGAATTTTAAGGGTTTTTGTCCCTTCAATTTTTGGGTTTTGAGCATTTTGCTATGCAAAATGGACTTTTATATTTATATGCAAAAAAATAGCTTAAAGTGCAATTTCATATAAAAATTGCTCAAATGCAAAAAGGAAACAGGTAAAATGTTTAAAATTCCATTTTACATAGGAAATTGCATGCCAAATTTGAGAAAAAAAATTTTTGTTTTTACGGCGTCCCCAACCGGGTACCAAAATAGTTGGTTTGGGTTTTACGATGGAGGAAGGACAAGCCCAGGGATGGTGCCGACAGCATGGGAAACTGCACCCAAAGGGTTGATGGGGGAGGAATGTGTCGTACAGAGGAGCCATCTGGAAGGTACCTTTGGCATTTTGCCCAGGGACCGGGCCCACCTGAAAAAGCCTGCGTTCAAGGTGGCTGGGCTTCTATGATTGCGGTGAATACGACTCCACCGATCCCTGATGTACTGCGGTGATCAACTAGGGCCAACACGGGGGGGAAGGGTGGATCACCCCATTTGGAGAAGGTGGGACGCAAGCTTTTTCGGGAGAATGGTGTGCACACAAAACGATTGCCCCTGCGCCCCTTATCACCGCATCGAGGGTCTTCTATCTGACACTGGCTTCACGGGCCCATGTGCAGTCTGCTGTCCAGGTAAAGAGATGCATACAATGCAGAGTTAGAGTAGTCCCCGGCGGTGAATCTCCAAAAACCCGGAGTATACCCTGGTCAAAATGTCCACGACCAGCAGGTTCCCCTACCAGCGGGTGGCTGTAAAGCGGGGCGTTCTCCCCCCCCGAGCTGCAGGGATAAAGGTGGAAAGGGTGTCCACTCCGATGGCTCCCAAGCCCAGCCGCTCGTGTAACATGGGGACAGAAAGCATGGAGGGACGGGCAAAGAACTGAACACCATGGAAATCCTGTCAAGTACTCCTGCGGGTGAAATTTTCAAACTACTAGACATCAAGGTTCACCAAACTAGAGGAGGGCCCCCAAACACATCCTCACCAGCTCAAGTGATGAGGTCGAGCCCAAGAAGGCCAAACAGTGTGACCTTCTACGTGCGGACAGGAGCATGGTTTTTCCCCCAGAATGGGTCCCCTCTTGTGGGAGTCCGGTGAGGAGCCGCAGGTTGCCGGACCCAGATTTTTGAAGTAGGGCTGGCAGGAGTATGGGGACACCCGTGTAAGACCCGCATCACACCCAAACTGAACTTTTCAGCCACCGCTTGAGACACTGATCGCTGGCAGCCCTTTTCCCCAGGTGCACGAGCCGGCATTCACCCCGTTCACCCCCCGGGGATCAGATCCCGGAATCCTGGGCAAGCCGTACGAGGTTTCCCGGGGTTCTCTATCCACACTCAAGCACCGAAAAAAAAGGTCGTGAAGCGGTGACAGAGGGTGCCCCCAAACAGTGGTGGGGCAGAGGCCAGAGGGTTATCCGGGTCGGGCCCACCCCCGGGAAAACCCTGCCCTGCTTCAGGTCTAAAAGGACATGATGGGGCACGTTTTAGGGCCCAAAGTAGAGGGTGGACATGTGATGTGTGCCTGAGAACCCAAATATCAGAAAGACTTACCACCTAGTCATTTGTAACTAAGGGGCATGATGCAATAACAGGACCAACGGACACTGCGTACTATTTAACATTATTTGATAAGGGGCAAAATAAAAATGCGATTTTGCCTGTAAAAATGCTCAAATGCAAAATGAAAAGATAAAATGTCTTAGAATTCCATTTTACATAAAATTCTCCAAAGTGGAAAAAGTTTTGTTTACGGCGTCCAAAAATAGTCATGGAGGGGTTTTGGTGCAAGAGTGTTATATTCCTTTTTTCCTCTTTTCCTTTTTTCCTTCCCCTTTTCCCTTTTTCTCCCCCCCTTTTCTTCTTTTCTTTTTCTCTTTGAAAATAAAAGAAAAAATTTTTAAATTTTGTTATTATTGTTGCTTTAAAAATAATTAAAAAAATAAAATCTTTTTTTTAAATTTTTTCTTCTTTTTGGAATTAAAATAAAAAATTAACAACCCCAAAAATGTTAATGTTAAATTTCAATTAAAAACAATTAAAAATAAAAAATGTTTACATTTTGGGGGACCGTGTTTTTTGGGGGGGCCCCATTTTTTTTTGGCCCGTAAAGGTTATTTAAAATAAAGTATATTTTTTAAATTTCTCGTATTGCCTTAAAAAAAAGCTTAATATAATCCATTTTTTTGTCAAATAGTAAAAATTAAAACTTTTTTTTTTTTAAATTCATTGTTATAAATAAGGAAGTAATTTTATTAATCCGTTTGTTATTATGAGTATGTTTTTTAAAAATATTAAGAATGGTTTTTTTTTAAAAAAAATTTTTCCCCTTTCGGAAGCATTGGGTAAAATAAGAAAAAATTTGGGGAAGAAATTGTTATAATTCCCTTGGGGTTTTTCTAATCACTTTTTAAATTGAAACAGAATTAAAAATAAAACAAAGAATTTTAAAAATTAATATGTCCCTTGATTTTTTTTTTAAAATTAAAATTTTTTAATTTGAAGTTCAGTTTTTTAATTTGAAGGTATTTTAATTTGAAGCCATTTTTTAATTTAAAATATTTTAATAAAACCCGTTGTTTTATTTAATTCATTTTTAATTTAAACTTCGTTTTAAAATTTGAATTCTTTTGTTTAATTAAAGTTCAGTTTTAAATTTTGAATTTATTTTTTTAATTTGAAGTTCATTGTTTTAATTTGAAGTTCATTTGTTTAATTTGAAGTCATTTTTTTTAAATTTGAATTTCATTTTTTTAATTTTAAAAGTTCTTTTTTTTAATTTGAAGTTATTGTTTTAATTTTGAAGCACTTGTTTAAATTTAAGTTCAGTTTTAATTTGAATTTCACTTGTTTTAATTTAAAAGTCGTGTTTTTTTTTAAAGTTCATTTTTAATTTTGATTCATTTTTTTAAATTTTGAATTCATTTTTTTTATTTGAATTCATTGTTTTAATTTTAAAGTTCATTTTTTATTGAAGTTAATTTTTAAATTTTTGAAGTATTTTTTTTAATTTGACTCATTTTTTAATTTGAGGTCATTTTTTTAATTTAAATTAAATTTGTTTTAATTTGAAGTTCATATTTTTAATTTTGAATTTCATTTTTTTTAATTTTGGGGAGTCACTTGTTTTAATTTTTGAAGTTCATTTGTTTTAATTTTTAATTTCAGTAGTTTTTAATTTGAAGTTATTTGTTTTAATTTGAATTCAGTTTTTTTTTTTTGAATTCATGTTTTAATTTGGAGTTTTTTTTAATTTGAAGTTAGTTTTAATTGAAGTTCTTTTTTAAAATTTTGAAGTTCACTTGTTTTAATTGAAGTTCAGTTATTTTAATTTGAAGTTCACTTGTTTTTTTAATTTAGTTTTAATTTGAAGTTTGTTTTAATTAATTCATTTTTTAATTTGAAGTTCATTTTTTAATTTGAAGTTCATTTTTAAATTGAAGTTCAGTTTTAATTTAAAGCATTTGTTTTAATTTGAAGTCATTTTTAATTGAATTTAACTTTTTTTAATTTGAAGTTTACTTTTTTTTAATTGAATTTTATTGTTTTATTTGAATTTACGTAGTTGGTACTTGCAAATGTCTAAAAGGATGAAAAATCTTTTTTATCTTGTTTTAATTAAATTTTCGTTTAATTTTGAATTCACTTTTTTTTAATTTAAATTTCTGTTTTTTTTAATTAAATTTTCATTTTGTTTTTTAATTTGAAGTTCATTTTTAGTTTGAAGTTCAGTTTTTTTAATTTGAAGTTCATTTTTTAGTTTAAGTTCACTTGTTTTAATTTGAAGTTCACTTGTTTTAATTTAAAGTTCAGTTTTATTTTGAAGTTCATTTTTTTTAATTTTGAATTTTCTTGTTTTAATTGAATTTCACTTGTTTTAATTTGAATTTCAGTTTTTTTAAATTTGAAGTTCATTTTTTTTAATTTGAATTTCATTGTTTTAATTGAAGTCACTTTTTTTAATTTTGAATTTCAGTTGTTTTTTTTGAATTTAGTTTTAGTTTGAATTTACTTTTTTTTTAATTTTGAATTTTCAGTTTTTTAAAATTTGAAGTTCAGTTGTTTTTTTTTGAAGTTCAGTTTGTTTTTAATTTGAAGTACAGTTTTTTTAATTTGATGTACAGTTTTTTTAGTTTGAAGTTCAGTTGTTTTAATTTTGAAGTTCATTTTGTTTTAATTTGAATTTCACTTTTTTTAAATTTTGAGAGGAAAAGGTGTGGCCCAAAACTGATATACCGGGGGGGTCAGCGTCGGCAGTACTTTCTCGCATTACATGGGGAATGGCATTAGCGGGATATTTGAAGATCTCCTTTTTTCCTTCTTCTCCCCTTGGCCAGCATCGTGAGAAACAAAATAAATAATAGTTGGGCAATTTTATGATCAGATCACACAGACGATGTTGTTGGGGTTTTGCCTTCTGAAACGGACCCCATTGGTTTTTTTGTTTTCTATTTTTATTCATTTGTTTGATTTTGTTATGCCTTTATTACTTTTGCTGTTTTTAAATGCTTTTTCTTTTGTTCCACATGGATAACAATTTTTGGTCCTTTGGGGTTTTCCCCTTGTTTGGCCTGCTTTTTTTAACAGAAAAGGGAAAGTTTCTAAAAGTTTTCCTGGTAGGGTTGTTTAAGGTTGGACAGTGTTCCCTGTTCTGAGTCCCCGGACTGTGTTCCCCTTTCTGTAGTCCTGGAATGTGTTCCCCTTGTTCCGAGTCCCGGAATGTGTTCCTCTGTTCTGTAGTCCTGGACATGTGTTCCCCCTGTTCCTGTAGTCCTGGACTGGTTCTCTGTCCTGTAAGTCCTGGACATGTGTTTTTCCTGTAGTCCTGGGCATTGTTCCCCTGTTCCTGTAGTCCTGGACATGTGTTCCTCTGTTCTGTAGTCCCGGACATGTGTCCTTGTTCCTGTAGTCCTGGACATGTGTTCCTCTGTCCTGTAGTTGGACATTTTTTTTTGTTTTTCCTTTTCTTTTCCCCCCCCCTTTTTTTTTTTCCTTTTTTTTGGCTTTTCCCTTTCCTGTAGTCCCGGACATGTGTTCCCCTGTTCCTGTAGTCCGGGGAATTGTTCCCCTGTTCCTGTAGCCTGGACAGTGTTCCTCTGTTCCTTTTGTCCTGGACATTGTTCCTTTTTCCTGTAGTTGGACATGTGTCCTCTGTTCCTGTAGTTGGACATGTGTTCCTCGTTTCCTTTTAGCCTGGACTGTGTTTTCCCCTGTTTTTCCTGGGTTTTTTTCCTTGGACAGGAAAAGAAATTTGTTGTTGCCCGGAAGGGGTCTGTTTTGAGAATTTTTTCCTCCTGTCCCAGTTTAGGGAATGTGGTCTTTTGAGTTCCCCCACCAGTTCGATTTATCCTTAAGAGAAACAAGAAATGTTTTTTTGCGCAAGAAAGTGGGAGTTTTTTTAAGAAATTTTTCCTTTCATAATTAGGGCGGGTTTTGAGGAAATTCCAAACATTTGATGTCCCCGGTGATTACCCCAAAAGAATCTACCTGAACAGGTTTTTTTAAAATTTAAAAAAGTTCCCTGGATTTTTACAAAATTTGGACATTTAAAAAATTACGGGAGGACTTGAGAAGTAAAACCCACAACTTTGCACATTTTTGGGGAGATTGTAGGTAACCCGGAACATTAAAAAAAACACACTCCCCGTTTCATTTATAATCCTAATAACGGTGGACCGGATGGAACACTGTCGTTTAAGAATTGTTTAACCCCTTCCGGGGGCTCTTCACCCCGCCTCCCAAGAAAAATTTTTTACACATAGGCCCGGGGGGACACTTTTATGCCCCCCCACAGTTGAAAAAATTTACCCCATTATGGGGTCTGTCACCTTCAAAAACCCCAAAAAAAAACAGTTTTAAAAAGGGGGGGGGGGTGGAATTTTGTTTGGGGCACATGGGAAGAAACTTTAAAAATTTTTGGGGTGGAACCCCCAAGAACAAAAAAACACAAGAAAGATAAAAATATTAAACCCCCCGTAATGTTTTGTTTGGAAAATTTTAGAATGGGAAGAGAAAACTTGTAAAACCTGATGGGGTGGAGCCAAGAGCAATAGTCCGTGCGGGGGTTAATTCCCTTGTTTGGGGGGGGTTCACCGAAGGAAAGGCAAACCCTGGGGTGAAAGGGACCCCCTTCCGGGGGGGGACATGCTCCGTTACACAGGGGTTTTCCCCTGAAAACCCACAACCCCGGGAAAACGGGCGGAAGTTACTTTTTTAAAACTGCTTGAAATATTAAAAACCCCGGGGAAAAAGAGGGCAAAAAAGGAAAAACTTAGAAAAAAAAACAAAGGTTAAATTAGCAAAAAGATGAAAATTTTTCATAAAAATGTTTAAAATTTTTTCCCCCCCTAAAAAAGAAATTTTTCCTTCCAAATCGGCCGGAGGGAACGGCCGTGTCTTCCCACGGTTTCCAAAAATTTCAATAATTTAGCGTTTTATGGAAAATTATGATGTCATGGATTCCTAAAAACAATTTATATACGAATGCTCAAAAACCGAAGAAGAAGGATTGTTGTTGATCTGAAGTTTTAATCTTGGGGATTAAGATTCGCTAATTTAAGTGATCGCAGAAATAACCGGTTTGAAGTGGATTTACAAGGGGGAGACCAAGGGGAGAGAATGTGGAAGGGGGGGAAGGGGAAAAAAGGAAGGAAGGAAAGAAATTTTGTAGGTTTTCAAGGAAAAATTACAAAATTACAATTAAAAGGAACTTTTCATTTAATACGTTATTCGTCATTCAAATTAGAATGCAATAAATTTATTTTAAACTACAATTGTATCAGATCCTGGGATTACAGTGGGGAGGGCTTTTTTTTAAGTTTTTCATAGTGGGGAGTGTTTTATTTTTTATATTTTTTTTCCCCCATCCTAGGTTTAGTTTTTTTTTTTTGTTTAAATAATATATCGGAGGCTATTTTGTTGTCATAGATGAATTTTTTGTCTCAATTTCTTTCTTATATTTTCTGTCTATGCTTAAAGTCTTTTTTGTTTCAGCTCTGCTTCCAACATTCTGAGTCCCATGCCTTGATTATGTGGTTGATTTCTTTCTTGATATTTCCAATATTGTTTAGGTTTAGATTTACTTCTTGCCATATATTTCTTTACATTTTTTTATCAATGGATCTTTGGATTTTTCCATCATGTCTTCTTAGATTGCTTTTAGCAGTTCATTTACGTCCTGCATGATGTGTCTTATATAATTAAGTTTTGTTTTCCTATCTGTTGCTTCATGTGAGGAGGCTCCTATCTCTCCCCTGAGGCTGCCTATTGGTGTGTATTTTGGGGCATTCATTATGTATCTGTAAGCTCTATTTTCTGCTCTTTGTATTTTGCTTATATCCTCTTTGGTGTAATTTATAATTTCTTTCTCCATACATTATTACAGGTAGGACAACCACTTTTCCAATATGTGCTTCCTATTAGAACTTTATGCAGCTTCTTCTCGTGACTGATGGTAGAATGTTTTGCGTATTTATTCGCTTCCTGAATAGATTTATTTTGCTCCATAAGTAGCTTTTTTCTTAATTGTGATCTTCATTCCTAGATATTTTATTTCCTTTGAGACTTTGATTTCTTCTATGGTTTTTGTGTGGCTATTTGAGTTGAAGATTAACAAGCTGCTTTTTTCCTTGTTTAGATTGAGGCCACAGTCTGTTGCTATTTTAATTAAGAGTTTTATGCTTTCCTTTGCATCTTTTTCATTTTGTGCCAAGAGGATTCCATCATCAGCAAAGAATATTGCGGCCAGTGTACATATATCACTTTGAAATTTTGCGTTGTGTAGGTTTAATTTTTCAATGATGAAGTATGTTACCATTAGGAAGATTACTGTGGACCCATTGCAGCCTTGACGTATCAATCAATCAATCATTGGGGGCATACGCCGGGGGGCGCGTCGCCTCGCCCACCCTACGACGCCACTCCCGGGGGTCACCACGCGCGAGTTCCCATGCAGGCTCCTTTCCCATACCAAGCAGCTCTCGACATAGAAACATCACTTGCCCCAGCCACGAGCCTTGTGGGCGCCCCCTTGGCCTCCTCCACGCCGGATTGTCTCTTACAGATACAACCCGATGGGAAGGATCGGTTTCAGGGTAGCTTGCCACATGCCCATATAGCCGAAGTTGGCGCTGACGGACTATGCAGGTAATAGGCCTCGATTCAGTCTCACGGTGCAATCGCTGATTTGACACGTAATCATCCAGCGATACCCCATGATTCTGCGAAGACACTTATTACCAAGGCATTGATTCGTCTCTTCAGTCACTATTTAGTGTCCATGTCTCACAACCATAGAGTAAGACAGGGATCACAAGCGACTTGAAGATCCGGATCTTTGTCCTCCTGCACAGTACCGACAACGCCAAATACTCCCGCTGAGCGAGTCCATAACACCGTGGGCTATGCCAATCCGCTGTAAGGCTTCTTGATGTGACCCGCCGTCATTATGGACTGCGCTACCAAGGTATGTAAAACTTTCCAAGATCTCAATGTCCTCGCCACATGCATGAACAGACTGTACTGCTTCATCTAGTAAGTCTCCAACACCTGGACCTTGGTCTTGAGCCAGGAGACCTCAAGTCCCCAAAGGCTTTGCCTCCTCGTGCAGCGCCTCGAGAGCCATCACCAGGACCTCCAGCGACTCAGCAAAGATTACTGCAATCATCGGCAAAAACAAGATCAGTGATCTTGGTGTTGCCGACGGATGCTCCACAATCACTTTGATCTACAACCTTGTCCAATACCCAGTCCATACAAGCTTTGAAAAGTGATGGGGCAAGGACGCACCCTTGCCTCACTCCTGTATTCACAGGAAAGAAGCTGGATACACCTGCCCCACACTTCACAGCACTTTCAGTCCCAGAATACAGACCAGTTATCAAACCAATAGTCCTTGCAGGAATCCTCGAAGTCGCAGAAGATCCCAGAGTGACTCACGATGCATTGAGTCAAACGCCTTCTTGAGATCACATAGGCTGCAAGCATCCCCTGTCGAAACTCACGTCGGCGTTCCACCAGGACACGAAGCGCTAGATATGGTCCGTTGTTGACTTACCAGGCGTGAACCCAGACTGCTGAGGTCTCTGATGTTTCACCAGATGACTGCGAATTCGTGTCAGCAATAGATGGGCAAGCACCTTGCCTGGTACGCTGAGGCAGTGTAATACCGCGGTGATTGTTGCAATGTTGCAGTCCTGACAGTCCCCTTTCCCTTTCCAGATAGGGACGACCAGCCCCCTTTTTCCAGTCAGGAGGAATGGTACCTGATTGCCACACGGCAGTCAGGACAGCATGCAACCCCGCGGATCATGGCCTCACCCCCAGCTTTTGAGGAGCTCCGCACTGATATTACAACACCAGCTGCCCTTTCCACCCTTCAACTTTGCTACAGCCTCTCTGACTTTGTCAAGAGAGGGTGCGGTTTCGTCAATGGGAGGATCGGCATCCACTGCCTGTAACCCAGTGGTGTGAAGCTGCTCAGTTGGAGGGTCCACCGTGAACAACTGCCCAAAGTACTCAGCCCAACGAGCCATCTGCCCATCCATGTCCGACACGAGGCGCCCATCTGCTGTTCGAATAGCACTCGCCCGAAAAGGAGACTTGGGAACGGAGCTTCTTCTAGGCTCGGTAGGCGGGTCGGAGGTCATTAGCGTTCAATGACCCTCGACTAGCTCTCAGCGAGACTCCTGACATACCTCTCCCTTGTCTCTCCTCAGGAGGGTTCTATTCCGGTGTGACAGAGCCCTGTGCTGGGGGGTCCCGGCTCCCAGCCAGCCTGGCAGCGCGACTCTCCTTCGATTTTCTCTCCAGCGTCTCCGTCGAGACAAAACCACGCCTTGACCTCGGGCGCTCCCCAAATACACTCCTTGGCAGCCCGTATGAGTTTCACGTTTGAAGGTATCCCACAGTTCTACAGGATCCCCTTGACGTATGCCATTTGTAATTTCTATTTCACATACTTCGTTGTCATTTTAAGAACATTTTGGTTTTTGTGGAAATTATCCACTAAAACCGTTCTCTAATTATGAGAATGGTAGTAATTTGAATGGTGGAATTTGCCGCCTCCCATGTCAAAGGGAGACGAACCACCTATGTATATATTATTATAGATTTGGGTATAATTTAAGATGCATTAAATTTTAGTAATATAATTTTGGTGGTATTCACCTATAATACCACAATTAATCAAAGGATTAAAATAATATAAGATTGTGAGGAACTTCCACGTATAGGAGTAGACATTATTGGAACGCTCCACATGTAAGCTCCAGCTGTCTTGATAAGGATTTTCAGTCAAGACATCAGTTCAGCATATATCACCTACACTATGAAGGTGTAGCCAGTCTTTTGATTGTACACTAAGGTGTAGTCAAGCTCATCTTAATATGTGTGAACTGTAACCGATCAATCGTTAAGACGAGGACGAGGTGTAAAACACACCTTAATAATATCGCGTCAGCTGTGAAAGGCTCCGCTGGCCGACCACCATTGCCGCCATTACGTATACCACAGCCACCAGCCCTGCGATTCTGTTTTACCGCAGCGACTACCAATACTCCCTCAAATAATGATCAAGAGCAGTGGCTTTACCCAGAAATTGAAAAGGGGGGGCCAATATATATATATATATAAACTATATATATATATATATATTTTATATAATATATTAATAATATTAAATATATATATTATATTTATATATATATATATATAATATATATATAACCCTCTTTTTTCCCGGTCTAATAGGCGGGAGCACTGGTCCGGGAATCGCAAGAGTCCGAGGCCATTACCCACCCCGGACGTTTATCCTACTCTAGTATTTACTGTCCGGCAACCGCCCAATATCAACTACCCCGCCGCGGATTTTTACGTCACTTTGTTGTTGTTTTTAGGGCTGCGAGGATCCCTTGGGGAATACTATGAGCCCTGGTGATGTCCTATGATGCTATCACAGGCACTGTAGTTGACCTGTCTTCCTCAGGAAGGCACAGGTGAGGCGGATGACAGCGTGTTGCCGGGAGGAGTGGACGCCAGCTTGCCGCGCAGCAGGTGGGCAGGTCACAGGTGGCGACGTTCAGGGTGAGGAGTTGAGACTAGCACTACACGGTGGGAGTGGAAGCGCGGACACTGCAGCATAAAGTGTTTAATAGTCCTCAGAGACGTTCCTGTACGGTAAACGGCAGTGGGGGTCAGGGGACTGATGGAGGCAGTGCAGGTGAACCGTGAGGGTCTTGTGCCCAAATGTAAACAATACGACCGCTGAGCAGGCTGCCAGCTGGCGGGAGGCGCAGACACTGACCGGGGTGACAGGAGACGCTCGGACCGCCGGGACAACTTTGTCGATTTACGGACTGGACCAGGCATTTGTCTGGGACTCTGACATATCCCCGGACCTCGGATTTTGTCCGACAAATCCGATATCCGGGAAATGGAGGTCCAGGAAAACGAGGCTTGTGTGTATATATATATATACAGGGTACTCCGTAGTGTAGTGGTTAGCACACTCGCTCACAACCGAGAAGTCCCGGGTTCGATCCCCGGGCGGAGCGAAGATAGATGGGTGGTCTTTCTTAAAAACCCGAGCCCCTGTCCACCCCAGCAGTGAATGGGTACCGGGTGTTTGCCGAGGGTTTGTGACCCCCCCTCCCGGTGTAGTGGCTTCGGCCAACACTAAGCTGCAGCGGTAGATCACTACGGCTCTGAGAATTATCCTCTAAACTAACAAACAAACAAATACAGGAGAACCTCGTTTATCCGGCACCCTCGGGGGGGGGAGCGCATGCCGGATAACTCATTTTGCCGTTGTTTTGAGAGTTACTCTTATGGAATCGCCCCAAATCCTTTTTTTTTTTTTTTTTTTTTTTTTTTTTTTTTTTTTTTTTTTCCCCCCAAGTAAAATAACATTACTAAATGCATTAACAAGAAAAGATTATAAGATAAGATATACATCAAAGTAACTGGCCAAGGGCACAACAAAATGGTAACACAAAGCCCGCTTAGTTGCCAGTCCCTATAAAGAAGACAGTAAGAGAATAAAATAAAAAGAGGGTGAGCCAATTTAGTTCGGGAGGTGTCTTGTTACTCTTCTTTTGAAAAGATGTAAGTCATAGGAAAGTGGAAAATAGAAACAGGAAGAGAGTTCCAGAGTTTACCAGTGAAAGGGATGAAAAAGGTTGCCAACCCTGCGTACCCCGCCAAATTTGAACTAAATTTCTGCCGATTTTCTCAGTTTTTGAAAATAATTATACCTAATTAATGCCTCTGGTTATCCTGCTGAGTTGCCCCGCACTCCTCGTCAGGATGGACAAGCTAGTCCTCGTGTCGCACGCCAGCAGCACGAAACACTCTCCTCTCTTTTTTCATAGGATCTCTCTGACGAGCTCAAGCTAGCCCGTGGTCCTCCCTGCTGGAGGCCCGGGGAAAAAAAAAAAAAAAAAAAAATGCCTGGGTCGATTAGTGCCGGTGTTTTGAGGCTGCCGTTGTTTTAAATGCCGGTTAAATGAGGTTCTCCTGTATTATATATATATATATACACTGTAGATATATCTTGTTATTTTTTTAATAA
>JACEEZ010021643.1:0-14488 GCA_016584305.1 Chionoecetes opilio
CTTCAATTTGTGCAGGAATGAATGATACTCTCACTTTTGAAACTTAGATAAAAGAGTACTTTTAAAAACCCAGGACTTGTTTTCATACCCCCTCTCGCAGCTTTAGTTAAAATAATATTTTCTTACTTTTACTTGTGTGTGTGTTGTGTGTGTGTTGGTGTTTTTCATCTCTTCCTTATCTGCCCTCAGTGGTGACTGAAAAGGAACCTTGCTATCTAACTTAAAATATTTTTAACATTTATTTAACAAAATATTTTGTACTGTCTTTTATACCATGTTGGGGCATAGTGTTTTATATCTGAACAACTTTACATGGTTTGGTTGGATAAATGTAGCGTTAGATTTAATATTGTATTTCTAGGAATGATGTATAATTTCAGAGTACACCTCATGTTTTATTTTTTTCCATTTGCCAGAAATGAGGTGTTCAAAAAAAAGGGGCAAATTCCCAAGGCTAAGTTTGGAAAAACGAGGGAAAAATTTTGTAAATATTTATTTTTCTTTAGTGTCATTTTGTAATGTGAAGTTTATTGCCAGGTGAAAATACTTTTTGCTCGTGTGGAAAATTTCCCAAATTTTTTTTTAAAGCCTTAAAATCTAGAACCCCCCAACAACAGATTCCATATAAAAAGAAAGGGTATGAAGCAAAGTAGCTTTGTACATATTTTCAGCCACTGGTAATTCTCCAACATTGTTTCTTCGGTACCGAGATTGAAGTGAGGAAACTGTCTTAAGTGAATGAGTACCTAATCACTATGCCTTTTTTTTCTTTTTTTTTAATTCCCCTTTCAGGTTTACATCTGAAAATGCCTCAGGGGAAGACATGTAATCCATTAAAAAAAAAATTCACCGTTGGTATTTTGCCAATGTGTTACTACATTAAATTTTCAGTTTTTTTTTGTATCCATTATATATACGTACTTAAACATATATAAGAACTGGTGTTTTTTTTTTTTCTTTTTTGGAGGGTATACCAGTGGTCTTATAAAGTATGTTTATTCGCCCTGCGTTCTCATGTACTGCTTATTTTCAAATAACATGTCCATTAATACCAAATTTTATAGTTATAAGAATGTAATGTTCCATTACTATAAACGAAAATTTTAAATCATTCAAAATTTCACCGAGAGGCAACGCGAATACACACGCATTCTCCATACATCGCCCGCTACTGAAATTACTGGCCCGGGGAATTTTTCCCTTCATCTCAGTCTAAAAAAGCTATAAAACCCTATGTATATAAATATTTTTATGCTTAGAAAAAATGTTCTTTCACCTGTATCAAATATTTGCAGAAACTCGTTTACACCCTGTATATATTTCCCCCCCCCCCCCCCCCCCCCGTTTTTTTTTTTTTTTTTTTTTGGTAGCCAGCTGCCAGCAAAGGAAGAGAGGGAAAAAAAATATTAATAAAAAGATATACCATTCTTTTAAATTTTTTCACAGATACTACATAGAAAAAGCAACACAGGATGAAAAATGTATAGCTTTTCCGTGTAGGGAAGTACACATCTGAGTAAAAAGGGATTACATTTTTTGGCACTAAAAATTTTTTTTGGGTACTCAAATTTTTTGACAAAACATTTTTTTTGGCATCAAAATCACTTTTTTGGCACTCGAAAAAAAATTGTCATCAACATTTTTGACCCCAAAAAATTTTTTTAAACCCCAAAAATTGGCACTCAAAAATTTTTTTACACAAAAATTTTGCCCGAATTACACTCTGCGAGGAATCGCCCCCCGGCCCAGGCTCCGGGCCTCCAGTTTCATATGAGCTCATTTGGGTGGAGCATTTTACGTACGACACGGACCCAATTTAATCAATTTAGTTTGGGAGTGAATGAAAGACAACTAACATTGGCAAAAAAGGTTTAATTTTTTGTGGAAAGAAGGAGGTTTATCTCACGATTTTGTCAGGCCCAGTTTAAAAGCCAGCAGCAGCAGTGGCCTAAAAAAAAGAAATGGCAACTTGTGTCCCGACCAAAAATCAGATCGTCAAATTGAAATGTAATAAAAAAAGTATTGTTTCCTCATAAAAAATCTTTTTTTTCAGCTCGCATATTAAAAAAAAGGTCACGGGAGATTGGGTTTTGGGTTATCATGTATTGTGTGCACAAAACGCAATCAAAAATGAGGCGTAAAAATCCTGTCTTGATATTGGGTCCCCGGGGGCTTTTCATTACAATGAAAAAGTGCTTGAGTCTTTTCTCTTTGGGGCAGCCTTCCAATCCCGTTCAAAATATAAAAAAAATTTTAAAACTTTGGGAAGTCCTTCACCCCCATCTTTTTTTTTTTCCCCCTATACCAACAAGCCCGGGGAACTGGGGGGAAACGGGTTTTTTGGGGGGGGGAACAAATATAAGGATTTTTGGCTCCAAAAAAAAACATCAATCACTATATGTAAAAAACTAACCTAAACCAAACTTAACCACAAAATTACCTAACCTAACCTTAACCATAAAATATACCTAACCTAAAATAAACCCAAACCCTTTAACCCCAAAATATACCCAACCAACCTAACCTTAAACCACAAAGTATACCTAACCTAACCTAACCAACCACAAAGTACCCCAACCTTCCCCACAAAGTAACCAAACCCTTAACGAAAAAGATACCTACCTAACCTAACCTAACCTTAAACCCACAAAATATACCTAACCAAACCCAAACCCCTAACTGGACTTAAATTTTTTTGAGGCACCTCATATTCAAGCACCGTGGGGGTTTAACCAAAGGCTGAGCGCATGCGGGAAACCTTTAAGAGTAAAGTAAAATAAGATACTACAGGCATATTCATTTCAGTCAAAACCCGGGAAAGGATGATTTCCAAATATTTCCCAAAAATAGTAATGCTACAGACAATTAGTCTACAGACCAAAAATGTCAGGCGGATCAGAAGCTGAAAAACTTGCACCCCTCTCTTATTGGACTACCCAAACCTGGGGGAGGCATACAAAGGATTTATGGCTTCTCCCAAAAATTATTAGGTTTTTATTCCGCACGTTGGCGTGCTCCCAGCTTTACAGCTTTCTTTTTCTCTACTATTTTTTTGGGTTAGTAGGGAATAAAGGCGAGGACTTTGCGGGCATTTTTTGAGACACCGACTAATTTTTTTTTGCCTAACTAGGTGCTTTGGTAAAACTTTGAACAAAGGCTCCACCCCTATCTTCTTTTTTTTCTTCTTATAGCCAAAAAAACTTGGGGACATGATGGGAAACCGGGGGTTTTTGGGTGGGGGAGCACCCATAAAAGGAAAAAAGGGCCCCCAAAAAAAAAAAAAAACCAAACAAAAAAACCCCCAAGAAAAAAAAAAAAAAACCCCCCCCCCCCCAAAAAAAAAAAAAAAAAAAAAAAAAAAAAAAAAAAAAAAAAAAAATTTTTTTTTGAAGGGGGCCAATTTCCCTTATGGGTGCTCCCCCACCAAAAACCCCCGGGTTTCCCCCATAAACCCCAAGTTTGTTGCAAAAGAAGAAATAGGAGTTTGGCCCTTTTTTCTAAGATAAAAAACTCTACAGACCTAACCTACACCCTCCCTCAGCCCCTCGTGTGTGCACAAACCTAACCCCCCTACCTAACCGACCTGACCTGACCTGCCTAACATAACAAAACAAAACCCTACTCAACCTAAACTACATATGGGTTTACCTCTACTTAGATACGACTACTTTTCAAACTGTCGCCATTGCGCATCTGCTGGACTTTTTCTCAAGAACCTAAATTTAATTTCGGCCATGTGGGCAAAGAAGGATCGGCCCTCATTAAAATTTAAACAGATGTGTTAAGGCAGTAGTAAAATACTAACCAAAATTTGGATCAGTTTAGCGGGACCCCTTTTTCTTAAAATTTTTTCCGGTGCTTTTTCTAATAGAGATTTTTTTATTTTCCGGAAACCCTGTTAAAAAAAAAAAAAAAAATGTCATCACCGAATTTTATGGTGCCTTTTCCCTTTAAAAACACTATATCCCCATCAGAAAAACCCCCTAAAATTTGCCGGGACAAATTAGACGGGGTCTCAGATAACAGGAAAATTTATTAAATATCCAAACTTAACCTTATAGGTTTTTATTAAACCTAACCAATCTTAACCCAAAGTATAAATTATGTAGGACCCCCCTTTTTGAGATTTTTAATTTGAAGGTCCACAAATCTGGCGTTTACGCTGCCACCACCCCAATAAATGGGGGAAAAAAATCTAAAATTAGAAATATATGAGGATAACTGGGATTTAATGAACGACCCGTTAACGGGGGTTTCTTTATAATCATCATGACCAAAACACTCCAAACTCCTAGGGTTTCCCCGAAAAAACAAAATAAAAATAATATACCTAAACGACTAACTTCTCTCGGGCTTAACACGACACAAAGTTCCTATACTCATTTACTAGGTACTACACCTATTTTACATAATAAACAAAGGGCATAACAGGCCTTTATCTTATACTGGTGTCCGGCTGGTCCCCGACCTTTTTCCACTCAGCGGGACACAGGTCCCCCGCCTTTAAAAACACGTGTGTCAAGTCAGGGTATCAGCCACCCTTTCCGCTCAGCTCATTTCCCCCGGAAAACCCGCCCCTGTAACATATCACAAGTTCAAGCCCTGTCATAACTAATAAATGCACCAGATATCCTTAAAGTCACCGCCATCACATACCTTTTTAAAGGGTTATCAGGCCCAAAACTCCCTCCACACGACCAGTCACTCAGGGTGGTTTGAGGGGAAGGAGCGGCTATCTCCCCTTCTCTCTTACTTTTTCCCCTGACGTCACCAGTGACACGAGCCATAAACATATGGCCGGAAACCTTTCCCAAAATGATTTGGGACTGGGGAGTGAAGAAAAATATTATTTTTAATGGCTATACGAAAGTCCCCCTTAACGAGCATTCGGTATACGAGAAATCAATGTCACCCGAGTAAATTAGGATTTATTTTTAAAAACGAGATCGAAAAAACCAAACTACGACATTTAAACTGGGTGAGTAAAATTACCAAGTTCAAAATGCGCGCCCATACCCGTTGCCTCTGGCTGTATTGAGTTGTGGTGGCCCCAAGCTTGGGGGGTGCACCCTGGCAATTACCCCCAAAGGGTCAACCAACACCTGGGTGGGGCCTGACTCGCCGTGACCCAAAATTTCCCCCCGCACCTCTGTTGCTGGGTTCCCGCCCTGGCTTCCCAGACCACTTCTGGCGTTACCTACCTCCACCACAGTGAGAGGAAACGGGAGAGGAGGAGGGGGTTTCCTTCACTGTATGTTTGGTAGGTAATGATGAATACGGGACTCCCGGGCTGGAAAAAGGGGATTTTGGTTGACCCCATAGTTCACCCCCAAGCAAGACGTGACCTAAAGGGTAATTAGCGGTGTGTGGCCCGCCAAAGGGGGTAATTAGCCGGGGTGCGGCCCCAACCTTGGGACCACTACAGTTTTTTTTAGCTTGAAAAACATGTCTTTGATGGGGTCCTCAACCCAAAACCTATTTTTTCCATTAGTTTGTATTTGCTATAAAGTTTTCGCTTTAAGTATCAGGGGGAACAAATGCTCGTACTTCGGGACTTCCCTGTATATTACTTTACCCACCACTCAGTGTAAACTTTTGTAAAGGGTTTTTTGACTCATTTTCCCGCGTTACATATAATACCAAACCCAAACCCTTTTAACCAAACCCTTAAGGGTTTTTAAAAAAACCTAACCTAACTTAACCACAAAGTATTTTAAACCTAAGCTTATGGTTTTTAATAAACCAAACCCTAATCTTAACCAAAAAGTATATCTACCAAACCCTTTAACCCTTTAAAGTTTTCATTAAACCCAAACCTAACCCTAAACCTTAAAACCCTTTTTACTACTGATTTTTGGGGGAACGGGGAGAATGTACGCGCTTTGTCTCCCGGCATGGCGGCCAGGCTAGCCTCCAACACCCACATCCCAAACCCCATATTACACAACCTGTCTCGCCTAATGTTTCAATAAAAAGCCTTCAGTACAAAGATCCTTTGTTTTAAATTGGGACCTTTGATTGGCTCCCGAAACCCTTTTTTTTAACCTATTTGTTTGACTGTTTGGGGCTAAAAAAAAACGAAATTCGAGCCTATCTTTGGGGCTATTTCGAGCCCCTTTGCTATCCCCCCCGTCTCTCTGATCCCTTATGCCGCATAGATTTGAGACACTCAAGTTTCGTCGTGTTAAAATAGGGGTTGAAGGGGGCTGTGTCGTGTGCGTTAAGAAATATAAAAAGAATTGCAATATGTAATAATTTTTGAAGTTTAGCGGAAGTAGTTTAGTACTGCACAGTTACTGGGGGAAAACAATTATAAAAGTGAGTAATAAGGTCGGTAGCGACCGCAATTTTCTCATCCATTAAACCTCTCATATATTGTGCAGTATTTATTCACTTGCGGCCCCAAAAAAAAACACTTTTTTTTTATATAAAATATGGGTTGGTTGGGTTAAATTTGGTTTGTTTAGGTTTTAGCGCCGCCAACTCCTATATACTGTATTGATTTTGTATGTAAAGTAGTATTGCCTTAGAAAATGAATTAATAGTGTTTTATTTTAAAAAAACCCTTTTACAACAGATTTAAGTGAAAAGGAAGAGGAAATCTTGGGACAGCCCTTTAGCAGATGTCTGCATTCTTCACCAGGGGGCTGAAAAACCCTTTCTGCAGGAGTCATGAAGAAGCTGCATCCAGACACATGCGATGGGGCTCCTTCACTCCCCCCACCTACCCTCGGCAACCCCCTCGAAGCCCTCGTGTCCCCACAAAAAGGGCTCTAGCCCCTCACCAGACTTAACAAGAAAATCCCAGACAAACACCGAAAAAGATTTCCAGTACCTGGACTTTCCTTTTTTTTAAAGATGATTTCACTATTTAATTTTTTTTCAAAGAGAGGTATAGTAGAAAGATTAGTTGATTTTTTAAAGATTGTTGAAAATAATGTTTTCAATTTGTTTTCTTGAAATAGTAATACTGGTTTTGTTTTCCTGGGGTCTTGTGTTTTGCAGTTGTTTAGGATGATGCTGGGTGTCGAAAAATTTTTTGCATCGTTGGGCCCTTTATATAACCTAATCACGACTATCCTTAAACATTTCATTTATGTTTAGCTGCTTTGTGTTATCTTGTCACGTCACCAAGTTGATGAATGGTCCACAAAGGAAAAGGTTCATTGGTTTTATTACTGAAAAAATACTGCATTACAATTAAAGTTTGCAAATGTGCAGTGTAATACATGTGAATAGGGGTGCTATATTCCCAAAGACTGACTCCGCACTAATATACCGATTTTTTCGTTTTTTGATGCGGACATCGTGGGGGCGTACTATTTTTTCCTTTTTTGAATTTTTTCTCTCTGGATCCCCCCCGAAACTGATATTCTTAATTACATAAAATTTTCCATGCAATACACATATACTTTAGTCTCTACTTTAAACATATTTTTGGCTATATAAAGCAACAACCCCTAGTAGGCCATGTTTTATTAGAGTAGACTAACTATCTGGTAACTTGGGCCTCCCCCCAAATAAAAATAAAACAAAAAATTTTTGGTTTGCTGGGTTTAATTTGCTCTGGAAATTCAATGGAAATTACCTCCCCTGCGTAAAAATTTGAGGGACTCTTCTAATTTGTTTTTTTTCTTTTTTTTCACGTATCCATATTGACTGTTGGCTTTTATCCATAAAAAGAGGAAATCCAACTTCTAACACGGCCCCAAGGGGTTCTGGGTTAAATATTATGGGCCCGGACATAAAACACCTATTTTATTGAAATGAAAATTGATTTTGAATATGCTGTACTATAATAATAAAATTTTTGATTATTAATAAAAAAAAAAATGTCAAGAGAATTTCTGAAAAAACTAGATCTTACCCAAACTTGTGTTGTGAAATGAAGCACAGATTTGACTTAAAGTAGTAAATGGTCCCCCAACGTCTCATATTTTCTTAGGTAATGTTACCTGAAAGGGACCGCCGGGGGCAGGGGAATCGTTTATCATCAGATGATCCGAGGGTATGGGACGCCCCGGGGTCTCAGGGATCAGTATTATGCACATGGCCCGTACTAAACCCCTCGCTCCACACTTTATATCCCAAACAATGACTTTTTTTTTTGTATTAACCCCTTCGCGCCCAGATCTTTACTTTGCTATTTTAAAAACCTTGTTTTCGAGCCATAAAAAAACAAAAGTTTCTGAATTCCCAAAACAACTTGGCAGGGTACTAAACAGGGGCATATCAAAAATATTGCTTATTTCACAAAAAATCGTCTTATGGGGTCCCAAAATACAAGGAAAAAACGTTCTGGGCCCCAAGGGTTAAGCCATAAAAATCAGTATCATCTGGGTTTGGGTTTTGATAATGAATTTCTTGAACATATTTTAAGGGACACATAATTTAATTATGCTTATCTACATGCCAAAGCCCGACTCCTTCCTTGAACAACAGCTATTTCACTCAAACACTTTTCACAATGGTATTAACATTTTACAAGTACAGCCCCAGTATTTATAACTCCATTCATATGCTATTGGGTTCAGTTCCTGACACCAAAAAATATACCCTACAAAGGTTTTTTTCAGTATGTGTGAACACATTTGTGGTGCATTTACTGATGGTTGAGGATCATGAGTCATTAATCAAAGAACCATTTCAGTATTACAGTCCTAACATATAGCAAAAAAAAAAGAATGGTAAGAGGTTAGATACAGACTTTATTTGAGGGCCTTTTTTCAGAAGTCGATAAGCGCACAAAAAAAAAACTAGGAAAATGGCTGCAAAATGTTTCAAAGTTCAAAAAAGTTTTATATCTTTTTAACATTTAAAATTTTGAAGCCTTTTCCTAGTTTTGATTTGTAGTGCTTATCGACTTTCTGAAAAAAGCGCCCCAAAAAAGAATAAAAAAAAAGCATAAAATGTTTATATTTTAAAATTTATATCAATTTAAAAAAAACTTGCATACTTCAGCATGTGAGCGAATTTACTCAACATTATATAGTACAGCTTACCATGTTTTTCCCAACCCCGGGCAGATTTTTAAATTTTTGTGATTTAAGACAAAATATTTGGGACAGTATATCTATTTTCTCTTCAAACAAAAATTTTGGTTTTCTTGAGCTTTCCGATAGTTTAACCAGATAGCTGGGGCTTACTCATTAATGCTTTTTTCCACTGGGCTGAAAAATTTGTTTTTTTATCATTGAAATTAGACTTCATTTTTTCGGTATCAAATTTGATAGAGAAAAAAAGAAGGTGCTCATAAATTGTCAGCAGCAAGCAGCCGGGCAGCAAAACAAAACACCCATGTCATCGTGATAGACAACAAAAATTTCAACACTGGAGTGAAAATTTTATTTAATCTGGCAAAAGCTTGCTTGAAAACCCTTTTGGGGGGTAGACCCCAGACCCCTGGCATGCCCCGTGAACTTGCCCTGAAAAAGCCCTGGGGAAAAAAAATCCCCATGGAATTAATCCAACAAAGGGGAAAGACTAAAAAACCTCATTACCTGATGATCAGATATTTTTGCCTCCTGAAGTCTTTCTTGACGATTTGATTTAATGCCTCACCCCGTGTTATCTGTGAGAGACAGATACGGAAAGGAAACTTGCGCCATAGGAGGATTTCAGAAGGCAGGGACTTAAGTGATTGTAAAAAGAGAGAGAGGGGGGGTTTTAGTTAAAGAAAAGGGGGAAATGGAAAAAAAGAAGGGATTTGCTTGGGGTTTCAAAAAAATTGTAGGAGTTTTTTAAAAAAGATAGTTTTTCCTAAAGGGGAAATAAATGTTAGAATTTTGATAAAATAGCTTAACAGAAACATGGTTGGAATGGGGGAAAAGGTATTTGACCCGGAAAGTAAAGATAGTGGGTTAAGTTTTTCACAAGGACAGGTAGCAGACGAGGTGGAGGATTGGCTTTAGCAAGGGATACTTGCAGGTTGTGTTAAAAATGTTATAAAAACAGATGACAGCATAGAGTCTATATGGGTAGGAAATAGACCACTGTATACCTGGACTGTTCACGCGAAAATTTTTTTGAATTGGGGGGCCTGCATAGGGCCCGGGGGGTCCGAAAAGAATATAGTGGTCTATGGATATCATATAACGGGGTTTATCAGTTTTAAAGGGTATACTGAAAATCTTGAAAATGTTTGTTCTAAAAATATTACCCCAAAATAAAAAACAGTAAACACGCAAAAGAAATGCCATTACAAACTATGAGAAATTGCATGAATTAATATTACTTAACTCTTCCCCTTTTAAAAACTTTGCTATAAATTTTATCATGAAGGGTATCTATAGAACCAATTTTTTTAGTTTTCCTTTGATGTATTTCGTTATCTATAAATTAATTGAACCATGCATAAATAGCTTAAAATAATAAATAAAATATAAAATGGGGTAATTTCCCCGATTGATGATTTTTATTTTTTACTTATATTTTTGTTTTTCTGATAAAGAATTAGTACCATGTATAATTAGCTTGCCTAAAAAAATAACCTCATCAATCGTAAAAAATTACCCGATTTGTGATTTTATTTATTTTTTAAACGTAATTTATAGGGTTCTAATTCATTTTCAGATAACGAAATATACAATGGAAAGCTAAAAAAATTGCGCTTTTTGATACCCTTCATGAAAAAAAGTTGACTCGCAAAGTTTTAAATGGCGAGAGTTAAAGGAATATTAATTCAGGGCATTTTTCTTCATAGTTCGAAAAGGCTTTCTTTACGGTTTTACTTTTTTTTTTATTTGAAAATATTTAGAACAAACATTTACGAAGATTACAGTATATCAATATACGATAAACCAGTCCCATAGGGCCATTATATATATTATGAATCCGAGCGCCCTCCGACTTGGGGCCCTTGCGCGCCGGGCCGATATTCCGGCGCAGTCCGGTAACAGGGGTCATGGTAGGGGTTTATGGAGGGAATGAGAAAATTTTGGGTGTAGTGTATGGGCCCTCCAAACTTTTAAAAGAGGTTTCAGCTCCTTATGAAAAAAATAAACAAGGCCTGCAGATTATCGACTTGCGTGGGGGGAGTTTTTTAATCTTGGAATATAGACGGGGTTTGATGAAGGGACGCACGCAGATGAATTTGAAAAATTGATACAGGATAACTTCCTAACCAAGCAAAAAAAGGACCTACAAGGAGATAATATTTAGATTTATACACAAATAGAGAAATTAGTTACAGATTGGGGGTTTTGGGGGGAAGTTAGATAATGTGATCATTATGAAATCGTTTTTGTTTAAATGGGAAGTTGGAAATTAAGAGTAAACAAAAAAAAAATACCTAATTTCAAAAAGGGCCCAAATTATCGGATTAAAAAAACACCGGGAGGGATTAAAAAGGTGGTGGAATGCGGGAAAAAAGGTTCCAAGGTTAATGCAGTCAAGGGAGGGCGGTGACAGCTAAAAGGCCCAATTATGAAGGATTGGGAAACACCTGGTGGAGATTAGCTTTGAAAGTGTTTTGGGCGGAGGGAAATTATAGCTTATTTGAAAAGAATTTAATTGATGGAAGAAAAACATATTCCTTATAGGGAAAAAAGGTCAAAAAAGAGTGACCCAAATGGATGACCATTTGTTTTAAAACACAATATTGGGGTAAAAAAACATGTATTTAAGATTCAAAAGGGTGGTCAGGTAAGCAAAAACGTATAACGTGAAAGGCGAGGACAGTGAAGAAATTTTAACTGGAGTAGCTAAAAACAATTTTGAGATTAATAGCAGGGCAGGCGAAAAGTGACCAAAGGGTTCTATCAGGTATAAAAAAACCAAAAAAGGGAATTATGGGGGCCCTTAAAGGGCAGGACGGGGGGGTCTTTTAAAAACGATGAGAATGTGTAGGAGTTAAATGATTATTTTAAGTTTTTTTAAGGAGGGGATACACAGACAAAAACCTGATGTGAACAGATGTTTTTAAAAAAAGCGATGAGGAGAAACTCAAAGATATTGTGATAACTAGGGAAATGGTGGAAGAGGGTATAAAAAAATGAAAAATTTTAAATCGCCCGGACCAATGAAGGGTTTTTCCCAGGGGATTAAAGGAAAGCAAAGGGGGTTTTTAGGAGTCGTTGGTGCAATTTTAGGAAAACGGTTTAGATAGGCGAGTGCCATTTTTGTGGAGGAAGGAAATGTTTTTCCCATTTTAAGAAGGGAGCAGAAGACAAAGTCAAATTATCGACCCGTAAGTCTAACGTCAGGGTAGGTAAAATTTTGAATCTTTATTGCAAAAAACATTTTGAGAGCACTTAATAAACATAGTTTTTTATAATGATTCCAAAAAAGGATTTACCAAGGGTAGGGGCATGTCTCACCAATTTATTGGTTTTTATAGGAAATTTATGAGCGGGGATAATGATAGGATTATGATAAATTTCTGGCTTTTGTAAGGGATTTGCAAATACCACACGGCGCTTTAATAAAGGGTTTAAGCCATGGAAAGATGGGAAGGTTTTTCATGGAATCAAGCGGGGTAAGTAAAGGGAACAAAGGGTTACAAATTAAAGGCTAAATCTGAATAGGGGAAAGGGGACAAGTTTAGTTCCACAAGGGGCTGTTTTGGGTCCATTACTATTTTTTTATTTACATCAAGACTTGGGTAGGGGATTAGCAGTATATCAGCAAATTTGCTGATGATACTAAGGGAGGGAGGGTTATTGGGCACAGCTGATGTAAAAATATTTCAGGGGGACTTAGATAAATTAATGAGTGGCGTCAGATGGGAATGGAATTTAAAATTGTAAGTGCGCGTTATAATGTTGGTAGAAAAAAACCCCGGTAAAAATACACCAACGCAATGTATCGCTGAAAAATCGAAGGGGAAACAGATCTTAGAGTGAGGGTGGCCCAGACCTTTCCCACCCAGGAAACAATGTATTGAGGCCCAGAAAAAAGCTAATAGGTGTTTGGATTAATTCCGAAGTGTTAAAAGGAAGTGCGAAATTTTTCTAAGCTTTATCTGGCTCTAGTCGGCCTCACCCGACTAGCGGTTCAGTTTTGGTCTCCATATTACAGGGGTGGATATAGCCTTTTAAAACAGTCAGAGAAAGGATACCAAAATGATACAAGGGGTGGGAATTGTTTTTGAGAAGAGATTGAAGTTTTTAAAGTTACACTCACTCGAAGACGCAGAGTAAGGGGCATCTGAAGAAGTTTTTTGTGGAAAAGGGGGTTTAAAAAAAGGAGAGGTAGGAAAGTTCTTAGGGTTTAAACCCGCGTAGAACAAGAAGTAATGGTTCAAACTGGAAGGGGTAGATTTTTGAAAAAGGGAAAAGGGAAAAACTGGTTCACAAATAGGGTGGGGAATGAATGGAAAGGACTCATAGACAGGTGTTAGGGCGGGGGGTCATTAGGGAGCTTTAAAAAGGGGTGGATAGGTTCATGGATGAGGGAGGTTAGGTGACAGGAATACCACGTTAGGCCTCGCGCCTCTTTTAGCTTTCTTATTTTGTTATGTTTTAGAGTTAACGAAAACGCAAGCTCCGCAAGCCTTCTTATGGCGGGGGTGCCCGTTCTGTCAAAATTTCGGGTCTCTTTATGAGAACTCCTCGGGTTTTCCCTACTTTGTGGGGGAATCGTTCTATATGATAAAATTAATTCCCAACGAAAATTTTTGGAATTTGATTTATTAAAAAAAAAAAAATTAATAATAATTTAGGTCTTCGCTTTATAGGGAAACGTTTTATGCGAACACGCTTTATGCAGGAACCCCAGGGACTCCTTTCTTTATGATGCAGGGATAGTGATATTACTTTACTTCTTAGGTATGTTGTATATATTGGAAAGGGGGGAAACCCAAAACAATAGTCCACCCAATGCGGGCCGGGGGCCCGGGGGAAAAGAGTGCGTGCTCTCGCAGTGATGTATAGGGGGGGGGTGGGGGGAGGTAGCGGGGGACCTGGGCTGCCCGTGTAAAGCGACTCGCCAAGCCATGCCGGCGGGTTTCCAGAATATCAAATATGTAATTACCAATACCACCATTACACCCCCCGTGTCGTCCCATGCACTCGCAATGGAAAAATTTGTTTATGGGAGCATAGGGGTGTTCTTAGGGTACTCGACGATGCAGAAAAGATTTTAAGGGGATTTTGGTTTTCATCGGGGGGTCGAACCTTTTGGGTC
Source organism: Chionoecetes opilio (assembly GCA_016584305.1). Lineage (NCBI taxonomy): Eukaryota > Metazoa > Arthropoda > Malacostraca > Decapoda > Majidae > Chionoecetes > Chionoecetes opilio. The sequence goes on from JACEEZ010021643.1 coordinate 14,125, forward strand.
CCGAGAACCCACTCTGAGACCCAACCCCTCGCTACCGCCTCCCCGTCTTTACCTTTCCGTATGTCCCCATCTTTACCTTAAATTATTTTTGACTCTGAGCTTTTGGGTTACTGTGGCACTTATTTTTGTGTTGTTTTTTAGCAAAAAAAATGCCAATGTTAGTAGGTATGGGGCTAGTGGGGGGTGCTTTTTTTTTTTTCTTTTCTCCGAAATAGCTACGCTCCGCCCAGTAGGGGAACCAAAACCGTATATAACGAACAGATTAGGTTTGGTTAGAGATGGGGTTTGGGTTTTGTAAAAGATGATATAAAAAAAATATAAATTTTAGTTAATAATCTATGGCAGTAGGAAAAACGGACAAGGT
>JACEEZ010021646.1:0-5000 GCA_016584305.1 Chionoecetes opilio
CGGGGCCCGCAAATTTACATGAAACTGCGCTGGGGGCATGTTTTTTCGTCAATCCCTTCCCCTACCTTTTCCCAAATGTAACAGTGATCCCCGGCTCCCATACCCCCCACCGTACCCTGAAGCATAAAGGTTCCTCGGGGTGTGAATAAGTCGGGGAAGCCCCCAAGGGGGGGATGAAGGGGGAAATGAGTGACGGGGTGGGCTGGGGGGGCTGTCAGCAACCATAACAATGCACCCAATGTAGGAGGAAAAAAAACGGGGAATCAAAGTTTTGGATTAAAAGGTAACAAAGTAACAGTTGTTTTCCAAACGTAACGTAACATAACAGTTGTAATCCTCGTAAGTAAAAAACGAAAATACCACACGTATACAATAGGAAAGTATTGTTTAATAGTGTAGGCACCTCTCGTTCCGCCTCACGCCACCCTTTTATGTCTTATACTATAATCACACGGATCACTTTTAAGGGGTAATTTTTTTAAAATCTTAAATACCCGGTCATGCAATTCGTTATGGGTTTTTCCTCATCCTGATTTATATTCCCAATGCTTTTATTTTTTCAACTATTTCTCCTAGTACGTACATGGGGTTTAACCCCCTTTCACCCTAGAACGAATTTTCGTTGAAATAACCACCATTTGACGTTTTTAAATAAACAAAGCAATTTAATAGTATAACCTTTTTAAAATATCCTTGCCCATTAGTAATTTGGTTTTTTTTAGTTACTTTTTCGTATTTTTTTATGGCTAACAACAGACAATTTTACATAGCAAGGAAAGATCGGGCGTAAAGGGGGAATAAGGGATGGGCTTCTATAAATCCCCAATTAAAGGGTCTACTCATTGGTTGAGGAACATAAAAACTGACAGCGTTATTCTTTTAGTTATCTGTATTTCAATTTTGTCCCGTGGTTGGGGGGGGGGGTCTGTACTGGGCTGCGCCCCCCACACCTCCTCCAAGGTGATCGATAAATAAAAAAATACGCTACATATACTACCCTTTTCCCTCGCACCGTGTAATTTTTTACTTTTAATTTTTTTTTTACATTTTTTTTATATTTTTTGCCCATAGCGCCTTTAGGCATGACCTCCGGGGGTTTTGGGTGGGAGGCCTTTTGGGGTTTACTTGAGGGCTGTGATGGTTGGTCCTCGCCCGGGGGGTAAAACAAGGGAAGTTTTATAAATGACGCCTGTGTTAGAGGCCCATGCCGGGCCCCCCCGTGTCCCCCGATGCACTCCATCGAGGGAGAGTTAAAGGGGGCAGGGCATGGGGGGTTTTTCTTGGGCCACTCGAGGGTAAAAAATTTTTTTAAGGGGTTTTTTAGGGGTCTCACTGGGTCACCGAAAAACGCCACTCGGAGCGCAAAGGGCTCTGCTCCCTCCCCCCTTTTGCGTTAAAAGATCTCAGATCCTAATATATATTAAACTTAAATAGGGTTTGCAGCTTGTTAACAAGTCTACTGAAATATCTTAAATCAGTGAATTAATTGCCCACCCCCCGTCTTCCGTGTGTTGTCGTCTTTCCATTAGTGCCATTAATTAATTTTACTTAAGGCTGATTCACACTGCTTTTTTTTTTCGGCATTTTTACTGACAGAGTCGGTCTTTGCGGGCTAGGGGGCGGAGATTAGTTCACCACGAAATGTTTGGGAGACAATCTTCTTCTTGTGCCCTTTTCTGTTTTTTAGTATCGCTTTGAGGCCCGTCTGTAAACTCGTTCTGAGCTTGTTGTTTGGTTTTTTTTTGGGTTTATTAAAAAAAGGGAAGAAAAGAGGGGAATAACCAGGGGGAATGAGGATTTAGAGGGGGGAAGGGAAGGAACAAAAAAAGGTTAAACAGGAAGTAGGGGGGAAAAGAAAAGGAGGAAAAGAAAGTGAAGAAGCGGAGGATGAATCCAGAATGCAGGGACAGAATTGGAAACAGCGGACTAACAAAACAAAAGATGAGATGCAAAGTTATGTTGACGGGGTAAAAAATCCGATTAAAAAGAGAAAGGACTTGAGGTGGGCGGAAGGGGTAATTTTTATAAGGGGAAAAAAGATGCTGGGGAAAAATTTTGAAAGCCAAAAAGAAAGAAGAACAGAGAAACAAAATCAAAGAGGAAAAAAAAACGGGGAGAAAGGAGGGGGGGGGAAACGCCCAACAGAATGTATAACGTTGGAAAGAAAGATGCGAAGAGTTGAATAAAATGGTTTAGCGGGGATGAAGTAAGAAGTGTAAGGAGGCAAAAGAATAAAAAAACAGCAGGCCCGGATGAAATACCATAAATGTCAAAAAGGGGGGTTGAGGTGGTGATTGGGGGATGACTGCCATTTAAAACCGTGTGTGGAAGAAAAAAGGGTTTGCCTAAAAAAGGGAATGAATGTAGAGTGACCTTTTTGCAAAGGGGATACAAGATAAAGTGAATTGAAAAACTAAACCAATACCCCAAATAAATACGTAGGTAAAGTTTTTAGTGTAGTTTTAAAGGGAAAAGGGTTTGTGTAAATGGTTTGGGGGAAGCTTGGGTTAGGTGAGGAGCAAAATGGTTTTTGGTGGATAGAAGGGGGGAGGACAACATGTTTTTGGGGAATGAAAAATTGAAAAAAAAGGAAAAAAGGGGGGAAAGACACTGTACCTTGGGTTCCAGCATTGAAAGCCTTGAGAGTAAACGAGAAATGTTATGCAAGGTTTTTGGAAAAAAGGGTTGGGGTTTGAGCCAAAAAGATAGTGCCCCAGTGAGAAACTGTATTAAGCACTAGAGAAAAAAAGGCTAGGGATATAGAAAAAAAATGGGTGAGGGTGAGAGGGGTGTTAGGCAAATGCACTCTGTCCCCAACCTTGTTTAGTTTGTATATGAGGAAAAGGCAGTAAGGAAAGAATGGTGGGAGGGTGAGAGTGGAAAAGACAAAATAACTTTTAAAAGTATCAATGATATGGTTTTTATTAGTGGTCGGCGAGAACTCCAGGCCCTTTTAAAGTGGTGAAAAGAGTATGGGGGGACTTTGGGAAATTTTGCCGTGAAAAAATAAGGGGTATAAATACGGGGTACAGAAACGCTACATGGGACTGGGAAAAAAATTAGAACAAACTATGCATACAAGTCCTAGGGATGTGCAGGTTTTCCAAAGGTGTGGAAAAACAAAAGGGTGAAAAGATCACCCCGGAAAACGTGGGGTTGGGCGACTTGGGAGGGCAAGGATGAGGGGAAGCAAATATAAGGTTTTAGGGGAAATGTGGGAAAAATGTGGGCCCCCCCCCCAAAACTTATTTTGGTATGGAGGTGATTGCAGGAAAGAGGGGTGAAAAAGAAATTGGAAGTGGGCAAAAAAAGTACAAATGGCACGAATCACCCGTATGCAGCGACTGAAGGTTTAAGAGGGCGGGGGTGAGTACTTTAGGGGGGCATTCGAAAAAAACACTCGGGATAAGATCAGACTGGAAAGAATGGAGGGAAAAAATTGGCCAAAAATTTTTGTGGGGGGAATAAGTGTAAAATGGGGGAAGCGATGCCCAAAAAATGGTAAAAAAGTGATTTCGATTTTGGGGGATGTATAACGATAGAAAGACCGAATGTAATTTAATGGTGATGAAAAGCCTTGAGTGGGTGTGAGAAAGTGGGGAAAAATGAATCGATAATATGAAATATGGGGGTGAGTGGGGAAAAATGAAATGGACAAAAAAAAAACTAGAAAGGTATAAGGGGAAAAAAGGCACCACGTTAAGGGGGTATGAGGAACCCGGGTGGCGACCTTTCTTCCAGCCCGGACCAGTGTATGGAGTGAAAGCAAGGGAAATTTGTGGTCCCGATCCCGGCAGCAAAAATTGCCCAAAGGTGCAGGGGGGAGGATGAAACGTGGAACATGTGATACTAAAATTGAAGTAAGCGGGGAAAGGGGGAAAGGGAAAAAATGCGGGGGGTTTTTACTGAAAATGGGGGGGGTGACATGAGAGGGGTTAAAGGACAGGAAAAGAAGGATGTTATTGCTGCGGGGCTGTGTGGTGGACTGGACGGGTATTGAGACAGTGAAAGAGGGGTTTTTGAAAAAAAAGTGGATATGGGGAAATAAAAATAGACCTAAAAGCCCTAAACAAAAACAAAAACAAGACACAGGAGCGCCGGTTTTTAAAAGGCCCCGGCCCATGAGAAAAGACCACCTGAACTCAGATCAAGATCAGATCCCAGGGGGGAGTGAGGGGCTCAGGCAGCGGGTCGGGGGCGTCGCGCTAGGGGGGATAGGGGCTAGGCTGGCTTTGTGTTTTGGCGCGCGATAGATAATTTTTTTGGGGGCACTTTCCCATTTGAGAGTAGGGTTGTTTTTTTTTTCCTTGATATCACTCTAAACAAACCCACGTCTAAAACCAACAAATCTATTTTTAAAATAACAAACCCCTTTTTTGGCGCTAAAATGGAAATTTTCGGTATTTATGTATCGCCCTTGCAGGGAAAATTTTGGGTCAAATTAAAGGTGAAAAAATCTGCACGATGATGTAATTAAAATTTTTTTAGTTTTTTTGCCCCCTACCGAATTATACCAATAATTGGGGTGATTTGGGAGAGGGGGTGCTGGCTTTTTGCGTTTATTTAATTTGGGCGCGAAAATTCGTCAAAACGGTAGTAAAGACGGCGATCGGGTTTTTTTTTTTTTTGAAACTTATTTCATCATACACCAGCCCCAATCGACCCCCTTTTCGTCAGATAAAATGCGTAAAACGCCAGTGTGAATCAGCCTTTATTTCTAGATATTTCTCATTCTTTATATATTTTCTTATTCTATATTTATTTCTTCTTTACCTATTTATTTTATTTAGGTTATTTATTTATATATTTCTTATTCTTTATATATCCCCTTCTCATCTTAACATGACGTCAAAAATCCCAATGCTCTTTACTTTTAATCTTCCCCCCGCTGTTCACTGACATACATACATAACAAGGCTTCTCATGCGTAAGCTAATTGCCTTGACGCATTTTGGAATCGCCTTATTTTTGTTTTGTCGTTAATGCTCTCCTGCTTTGCC
>JACEEZ010021646.1:7500-10000 GCA_016584305.1 Chionoecetes opilio
CTTTATCTATTTATTATATTTCTATTATTTATTTATTTATTTCTTATTCTATTTATATCTCATTTTCATTCTATTCATTTATTCCTGTTCTATTTATTTTATTTTTGTTAATTCTTTTCACCTATTATATTTTCGTTATTTATTTATTCCTTTATTTTGATTGACCTATATTATTTCTGTTATTTATTTATTTAGCTATTTAGTTTTACCTATTTTATTTCTGTTATTTATTTATTTAGTTATTTTGATTGACCTATATTATTTCTGTTATTTATTTATTTAGTTATTTTGATTGACCTATATTATTTCTGTTATTTATTTATTTAGTTATTTAGTTATACCTATTTTATTTTTGTTATTTTATTGTTATTATTATTTTTTTTTTTTACCTATTTTATTTCATTGTTATTTATGTTTTTATTTATTTAGTTTTACCATTTTTATTTCAATGTTATATAATGATTGATTGACCTCGTTTGACCTGTTGTTGTTGGATGTTGGCAGGCGAGATGAGGAGCGAGTGGTGCCTCCGGGGTCACCAGATGGCGGCGTTCTGGCCCCTGATGGTGAGTCACTACGAGCACAATCACCAGGCCAGGAACCCCACAGACTTCGACAAGGCCTTCACCTACCAGCTCGGGTCAGTGAAGTAGGCCGAGGACTACTTGTATTTCTTTCTTTTATTTTATGTCATGATTTCCTCTTATTTTATTTTATGATATGACCTTTATTTTATTTTATTCCTTTTATAAATATTTTTTACCAGCGAGGGTGAGTTAAGGATGCTTTTTTTTTTTGCTCTTGGCCAGTCCCTCATGATGTAGAACAAAACACTCACTCACTCACTCACTCACTCACTCACTCATAATGTTGTCCAAGGAAGATCATGATTTCCAGAATTTCTTTTTCCCCCAAAGATATTTTTAAGAAAAGAATATTTGAAGGGCCAGATTAATTTGAGAATATTTGAATAGTCTGGGTTTAAATATCGCCTACCAGCTCGGTAGTAAGAATATACTTTACTATATATTATTTTATAATATATAAGCGAAAGTGTGTTTTGTAGGTGTCCGTCTGTCTGTCGTTGTCTGTCGCGATAGGTGCCAGCCCCTGTGCGGAATCCTCTATGTACAGTTTTGGAATCAGGTTGACAGGTGAAGGTTTTAAGCCCACTTATAGGATGATCCGATCACTTTTTTTTTTTTTTTTTTTTTGCTTTATTTGAGCAGCCTATTAGCGAGAACTGTGAAGAAAAAAAAGTGGGTTGCGAGAATTGAGGAAACCTTGATGTAGGGTGATGGGTAATAAATAGGTGAGTGAATGAGTGGGGTGATGGGTAGTGGGTGTGGGGTGATGGGTGAGTGAATGGGTGGGGGGTGATGGGTGAGGGAATAGGTGGGGGGTGATGGGTAATGGGTGAGTGAATGGGTGTGTGGTGATGGGTAATGGGTGAGTGAATGGGTGGGGGGTGATGGTAATGGTGATGAATGGGTGGGGGTATGTAATGAGGTGAGTGAATTGATCTGGGGGGAATTATCATGATTTCGTTATTTATATGGATGGCTATTTGTTAGTCTTTGATTTAGTTGACCAGGTGGAGTGAGTAAGGATGCTTGTTTTTATTGTCTTGGCGTTGATTAGAACAAAACACTCATTTTCACTCACCACTCACCAAGGGGCTCACTCAGAGTCCTGTCTACCGTCCAAGCCACTCAATCAACAGGTGCCGTCACTCACCTCACCAATCCCCCGACTACTCAAAAGCCCCCTGGGGGCGGCTGATGACTGTCATACTTCATACTCATACTCACTACTTCACTGTTGTACTATAGTTAGTCTGATTCCACAATTTTTTTTCCCAATACTTTTAAGACAAGTATTTTAAGGGCATTACTTGAGTAGTTATATAATGGCCATTAATTTTTTGAATTTGAGGGCAGATCATTTGATGTAAAAGAGGACAGATAATTCAATTGAGAGTCATTAAGGGCAGTATCAGTAGTATTAGCAATTATTGAGTCATTTGAGGGCAGTATTAATTATATTTGAAGTCATTATTTGAATCATTAGTCGCCCATTCATTCGAGAATATCTTGAACGCCACATTCAATCATTACTAGGCCGATAAGTTGAGAGTATGTAAGCCCCCAGATCTGGAGTTTGATGTCGGTTTAATTCCTGCTCTGGGTGAGTTTAAGGATTTCTCGAAAGTCTATAGATTATCTATAAACTGATTTACAGTCTAATTTGTTAGACTGATTTAATTTTGTAAATCATTACACTGTTGGCATTGACATTTTTGAATTTTGGTCGAGTATGCGCTACAATAAATATTCATTAGTATATAGTTTACTTTTTGTTTCAGTTTTTTAGTTCGTGCGAGGTATCGCAGTCAATAGTCAATCATTCCCAGCTCACTAGTTCGTCAGTTTCTCCTCACTCATCTCACAAAACAACATCACTTATTCTCTCAGTCCTCGATTTTAAAAACTATTTAGAT
>JACEEZ010021646.1:15000-20000 GCA_016584305.1 Chionoecetes opilio
AGGACGGGAAGGAACAAATATTAAAAAAGGACGGGAAGGGAACAAACTATTAATAAAAAGGGCGGGAAGGAAACAAACTATTAATAAAAAGGACGGGAAGGGAACAAACTATTAATAAAAAGGGCGGGAAGGGAAACAAACTATTAATAAAAAGGACGGGAAGGGAACAAACTATTAATAAAAAGGGCGGAAGGGAAAAAAATTATACAAGACGGAAGGAAGAAACAATATAAAAAAAGGGCAGGGAACAAACTTATAAAAAGGACGGGAAGGGAACAAACTATTTAAAAAAAGGACGGGAAGGGAAAAACTTTTAAAAAAAAGGAGGGAAGGAAAAAATTATAAAAAGGAGGAAGGGAACAAACTATTAAAAAAGGACGGGAAGGAACAAACTATTAATAAAAAGGACGGGAAGGGAAACAAATTAAAAAAAGGACGGGAAGGGAACAAACTATAATAAAAAAGGGCGGGAAGGGAACAAAATATTTAAAAAGGAGGAAGGAAAAAAATTAAAAAAGGGCGGAAGGGAACAAACTATTAAAAAAGGAGGAAGGGAACAAAAATTAAAAAAAGGGCGGAAGGGAAACAACTATTATAAAAAGGGACGGGAAGGGAACAATAATAAAAAGGGGGAAGGGAACAAACTATTTAAAAAAGGACGGGAAGGGAACAAACTATTAATAAAAAGGACGGGAAGGGAACAAACTTTAAAAAAGGGGGAAGGAAAAACTATTAATAAAAAGGGCGGGAAGACAATAAATAAAAAGGGGAGGGAAAAATATTACAAAGGAAAGGAATAAAAAAGGGAAGGGAACAAAATTAATAAAAAGGACGGGAAGGGAACAAACTATTAAAAAAAGGGACGGGAAGGGAACAAAATTAATAAAAAGGGGAAGAAACATAAAATTAATAAGGAACGGGAAGGGAACAACAACATAAAAAAGGGCGGGAAGGGAACAAACTATTAATAAAAAGGGCGGAAGGGAAAAACTATTAAAAAAAGGACGGGAAGGGAAAAAAAAAATGAAAAAAAGGCGGGAAAGGGAACAAATATTAATAAAAAGGGCGGGAAGGGAACAAAATTAAAAAAAAACGGGAAGGGAACAAACTATTAATAAAAAAGGACGGGAAGGGAAAAAATATTAATAAAAAGGAGGGAAGGGAACAAAATTAAAAAAAGGGGGAAGGAAAAACTATAAAAAAAGGGGGGAAGGGAACAAACTATTATAAAAGGGCGGGAAGAACAAAATATTAATAAAAAGGGCGGGAAGGGAAAAAATTAATAAAAAGGGCGGGAAGGGAAAAACTATTAATAAAAAGGGCGGGAAGGAAACAAATTAATAAAAAGGACGGGAAGGGAAACAAACTATTAATAAAGAAAGGGAAGGAAAATAAATTAATAAAAAGGGCGGGAAGGGAAAAACTATAATAAAAAAGGGACGGGAAGGGAACAAACTATTAATAAAAAAGGGAGGGAAGAAAAATATAAAAAACGGGAAGGGAACAAACTATTAAAAAAAAGGCGGGAAGGGAAACAAATAAAAAAAGGAGGGAAGGGAAAAAAAATAAAAAAAGGCGGGAAGGAAAAAAACTATTAAAAAGGACGGGAAGGGAACAAAATATAATAAAAAGGCGGGAAGGAAACAAACTATAAAAAAAGGGGGAAGGAAAACAAAATTATAAAAAGGCGGGAAGGGAAACAAATATAATAAAAAAGGGAACGGGAGAAACAAATATTAATAAAAAGGCGGGAAGGAAACATATATAAAAAAGGAGGGAAGGGAACAAATATTAAAAAGAAGGGAAGGGAAGAACAACTATAAAAAAAGGACGGGAAGAAAATATTAAAAAAAGGACGGGAAGGAACAAAATAATAAAAAGGGACGGGAAGGAAACAAAACTATTATTAAAAAGGACGGGAAGGGAAAAACAATATTAAAAAAGGACGGGAAGGAAAAACTATTAATAAAAAGGGCGGGAAGGAAACAAACTATTAATAAAAAGGACGGGAAGGGAACAAACTATTAATAAAAAGGGCGGGAAGGGAACAAACTATTAATAAAAAGGACGGGAAGGAAACAAACTATTAATAAAAAGGACGGGAAGGGAACAAACTATTAATAAAAAGGACGGGAAGGAAACAAACTATTAAAAAAGACGGGAAGGGAAAAAAATTAATAAAAAGGACGGGAAGGGAAAACAAAATTAATAAAAAGGAGGGAAGGGAACAAAATTAAAAAAAGGGAAGGGAAAAACTATTAAAAAAGGACGGGAAGGGAAACAAACTATATAAAAAGGCGGGAAGGGAAAAAATTAATAAAAAGGACGGGAAGGAAAAATTAATAAAAAGAAGGAAGGAACAAACATTAAAAAAGGACGGGAAGGAACAAACTTTAAAAAAAGCGGGAAGAAAAAAGTAAAAAAGGGGAAACAAAACTATAATAAAAAGGCGGGAAGGGAAACAAACTATAATAAAAAGGAGGGAAGGGAAAAAACTTATAAAAAAGGAGGAAGGGAAAAAACTATTAATAAAAAGGCGGGGAAGGAAAAACTATTAATAAAAAGGCGGAAGGGAACAAACTTTATAAAAAGGACGGGAAGGGAAACAAAACTATTAAAAAAAGGGAGGAAGGAACAAACTAAATAAAAAGGAGGGGAAGGGAAACAAACTATTAATAAAAAGAGCGGGAAGGGAACAAAATATATAAAAAGGAGGGAAGGAAACAAAATTTAAAAAAAAGGAACGGAAAAAAAAGGAACACTAAATAAAAAAGGGCGGGAAAAACAAAAATTAATAAAAAGGACGGGAAGGGAACAAAATTATAAAAAGGGGGGAAGGAAAAAATATTAATAAAAAGGCGGAAGGAAACAAAAAATAAAAAAGGCGGGAAGGGAACAAACTATTAATAAAAAGGCGGGAAGGGAACAAACATTATAAAAAGAAGGGAGAAGGGAACAAATATTATAAAAGGGGGAAGGGAACAAAATTAATAAAAAGGGCGGGAAGGGAACAAACTATATAAAAGGCGGGAGGAACAAACATACTTAAAAGGGCGGGAACAACAAAACATTAAAAAGGGGGGAACAAAACAAATATATAAAAAGCGGGAAGGGAACAACTATTATAAAAAGGGCGGAAAGAACCAACTATTATAAAAAGGGGGAAGGAGAAACACTATTATCATAAAGGTGCGGGAAGGGAACCAAACTATTAATAAAAAGCGGAATAACCTTTATTAAAATGGGAGGGAAGGGCACAAACATTAATAAAAGGCGGGCCAAAACTAACTAAAAGCGGGTACACTAAAAGCGGGAACACAACACGATAAACAATACCACTTAGCGTACACACAAACAGTCACTAGGCCATATGACACTAGAAGCCAAACCGTTAAACTCTCGTACCCGGGCCTAAGTCGGTAAACCCGCAAAGCCGCGCTTTAAATAAATACAAGTCACTTGATATCACTTTTATTGAGTTGGCCTTTTAATCTAGTCTTAATTTCCTTTCTGTAGCAGCTAGTTCTTACGGCTAAACAAGTAACACATTTCAATATCGTTCCATGATAAACCAATCTTTAAGAGATATTAGATTCAAGGCGCGGGAAAAAAATCTACAACTAAACTCACTCTAAACACAAACGGGAACTATCAGAGGCTGACTATTTAAAAGGCTGATAAAGGGAACGACAGTGTAAAAAATAGGTCTAAATCCGTAAGCTGGAAATTTTGGGGGGGTGGCGTTTTTAATAAAGGTTGTGAAGGCGAAGCTGACCTGACTTTAGGCTGTTAATTAGTGAGATATCCTGAGGGAGAAAATATATAAGAGTCAGACGGCTAGAAATGTAAAAAAAATTTATATTCATTTACGCAACTTTAGAGAAAATTAAAAGATGCAGCTAGGCAGAAAAGAAAAAAATTAATGGAAATTTAAAAAGGAGTTAAATTCACAAAAATGTAAAAAAAATATATGTGGAAAATTTAAAGGGAAAATTTTTAAAACGGAGCAAACGAATAAGAAAAAACTCTTTTGTAAACTTTAAAAGGGGGAAAATTTTTAAAAAATGGGGAACTTTTTTGTAATTTTAGAAAAAATATTGGGGGCAACCCTTTTAAAAAAAAAAAAAAAAAAACTACTGTAATTTTTAAACACACACACGTTCCTTTTTTTTGACTGGTGACGCTTAGTATCGCTTCATAGGTCCTCTTCAAACTTCGTCTTCTTAGTTAACAGCCTTGTCAACTCTTCCCTTGTCTATTTCACCTGGGATACTACAACATTTTCATTAGTTTTCGGTCCTTATACTAACATCCTAATTCAATGCTTCCTTTGTGTTCTTTTCTCCCAGCACTGCGGTCGGAACACACACACACACACACACACACACATACACACACACACACACACACACACACACACACACCTCATCCTCCTTCAGGCACTATTGGACACGTATGAAAGGCCGGCCGTCGGGTCTAAAGCGTCCGTCGGGTCTAAAGCGTCCGTCGGGTCTAAAGCGTCCGTCGGGAAATCAGAGGCGGCGCGGCGGTGTTACTATATATATAAAAGGTCCTTGGATAGAGAGGCGACGTGCTAGAAACCTGAAGTCATGTCCCGTTTTAATCCGTCACGTCGTGGGATTTATCCTGGGCGTGGGATTGGCAGTGTGTCTTTGTGGAGGTAAAGGACAGTCTCGGAAGCCTGTCATTCATTACGGTGTTATGTATTTCGATGTGATGATGCGCAACTCTTTAGAGGGAGAAAAATATATAAAGACTTGCAGCTAGCAGAAATGTAAAAAAAATATACCTACTGGAAACTTCTAAACTGTGTAGTCTTAAATTACACAATAAGGTGTTACGTATCTGGATGATGATGCGCAACTCTTTAGAGGGATAAATATAAAGAAAGACGCGCAACTGGACGAAGTGTAAAAAAAAAAATACCTACTGTGTAAACTTTTAAACTGGGAAAACTTTTTAAAACTGGGAAGTCTTTC
>JACEEZ010021646.1:25000-41813 GCA_016584305.1 Chionoecetes opilio
AAAAACACACACCCAAAAAAACACCCCAAAAAAAACACACACACACAAACAGACACAAAACACACACACACACACACACAAAACAAACACACCACACACACACACACACAACACACACACAAAAACACACACACACACACACACACACACACACACACACACAACACACACACACACACACACACACACACACACACACACACACAAACAACAAACACACACACAACACACACACACACACAAACACACACACACACACACACACACACACACACACACACAAAAACACACACACACCACACACACACAAAACACACACACACACACACACACACACACACACACAACACACACACACACACACCACACACACACACAACACACACACCACACACACACCAACAACACACACACACACACACACACACACACACACACACACACACACACACCACACACACACACACACACACACACACACACACACACACACACACACACACACACACACACACACACACACCACACACACACACACACACACACACACACACACACACACACACACCACAAAACACACACACACACACACCACAACACACACACACACACACACACACACCAAACACACACACACACACACACACACACACACCACACACACACACACACACACACACAACCACAACACACACACAAACACACACACACACACACACACAAACCCACACACACAACACACAACACCACACACCACACACCCACACACAAAACACACACACACACACACACACACACACACACACACACACACACACCACACACACACACACACACACACACACACACACACACACACACACACACACACACACACACACACACCACACAAAACACACACACCCCAACACCCCACCACACACAAAACAAAACAAACCACACACACACACACACACACACAACACACACAACACACACACAAAACACACACACACACACACACACAACACACACACCACAAAAAACACAACAACCACCACACACACACACACCACACACACACACACACACACACACACACACACACACCACACAAAACACACACACACACACCCACACACACACACACCCCACACACACAACACACACACACACACAGAGGGGAACGTCAACAACGAAAAGAATTACGCGACCGCAAGAAGAAATAAATGCTAAGTTCAAATTAAGCAAGTATGCTTATATATCATATCAATTATCTTCACTATGTACTTTAAAGAGTTGCCCTTTGCTTCGATAAATAATTCAAAATTTAATATATTTTCTTAACTCTGATAGATTATGCAGATCTTCTAAATTTAATGATTATTTTCAAAACCCTAAACTTTGATCCCTTTATCAACCAATGGGACGATAAATATAACAATGAGTTAGATGTTAACAACTTTACATTCAAACAAGACATCTGAGTGTTCCCAAGTCTGAATATCGTTTTCTGGATTCCTTTCCACCAATTAATGAATGTTAGCTTTACCATCTTGCAGAATATCCTTTCTATTCCAACCAACTTCCAATATTTTGTTGATACAGTTTTATCTAATGTATGTATGAAATTTGATGTTTTGGGGTTTTCCGAAACAAGACTTCGTTTCGGACCTCTTTCCCAGTGTACCAGTTACCAGGTTATAACCTTTTCACCAATTGTAGAAATAGATATGGAGGTGGTGTAGCACTTTTACATCTCAAATGTCTATCATTTTCTGTGTCTACTGATCTCTCAAATCTAGAATCTTCCTAGAATGTTTAGGTATTGACATTAAGGATCATGGACAAGTTATTCCTAGTCATGTGTATTTATAGACCTCCAAGTGGCAACATCAGCAGTTTTTTTGGAAAAAATTAACAGAAGTTTTTTATTAGCAAATAATAGGAAAATCATGGTATTCACTTGATAGGAAAGATTTTAATCTTGACTTCCCTGAAACATAATGAAAATAGTTCGGTTCATGAATTCATTAATTTAATGTACTCTTTTTCTTTGTTCCCCTTAACCACTAAGCCACCAGAGTCACAGACACAACTGCCATCTTATTGACCATATATGGTCAACACAGGTTGAAATGAATACAAAAAATTATGTAATACATAACGATACAACTGATCACTTCCCAGTAGTCTCAAAATTCAGGCATCAAGCTGTGAGAAAAAGTAAATCGCGATTATTTACAAAAGATGTCTAACGAATGCTGCCTTAGAGGTTTTCAATAATGATATTTCTCAACTGGATTGGACACCTATTCTTAAATTTTTGCTTGTCCTGATGATTCTTACAATTTATTTTACCACCAGTTTGGTTTAACTCTGTTCCAAAACATTTTCCAGTGAAGCAAAATTAGAGTTAAACAAAATGATCATAAAAATTCTTACATCACTCCAGCTTTAAAGAACAGCATCAAAGAAAAAACACAGGTTAGAAAGACTTGCAAATAAATGGCCAATAACATTTCGTGAATTTTATCGAACTTACAGAAATAAATTAACAACTTGTGCTAAGAGCTGCAAAAAATAAGTTACTATAAGGATCAACTAAAGCAGTCTCAAGGTAATCCTAAGTCACATGGAAGTCAATTAATGAAATTTCTTGGTAGAAATTCCTCTGCTTCAAAGGACTTTTCAATAGAGCTAAAACCCTTGTGAAATGATACTGCAAACTAAGTTTAACGACCACTTCTTAAGTTTTGGAAATTCATCAAACAACACCACCTTAAAAACAATTCACATGATCAATATTTACGCAATCCTCCTGATTTTCAATTACCTTACCCCTGTAAAACCAACGGAAATAGAGAGCTTCCTAAAAGGCATTAAGTCTGATGCGGCAGGATATGATGAATTTCACCCAAACTACTAAGACACACCGCCTCTTTCATTTCTACTCCTTTAACACACATAATTAACCTCTCCTTTATGACCGGTTATCTTTCCAAGTGAGCTTAAAAAGGCAAAGGTAATTCCGCTGCACAAATCAGGTAGTAAGCATGATATTAATAATTACAGACCCATTTCGATTCTTCCAGCATTTAGCAAATTGGTTTGAAAAGGCACTCTCCACTCGCCTTTTTAAAACTACCTTGAGAAAAACCGCCCTACTAACAGATTGTCAACATGGATTTAGATCAAACCACTCAAACAGAGTCAGCAATCTTACAATTTGTTAATGATGTATATAAAATACTTGGAAGGTAAATTCTATGTAGCTGGAATATTTTTAGATCTATCCAAAGCCTTTGATTCCCTTAGATCATAACATACTCTTGAAAAACTTGAACATATAGGGATAAGGGGCATTACTCCCCGGTTATGAAGAGCTACATCAGTAACAGGTCACAAAGTGTATATTGTAATTCCATGTATTCAGTTTTCAAAGTTATAACTAAAGGTGTACTCAGGGATCTATTCTAGGGCCTTACTTTTTCTCATATATATTAAGATATACCAAATGCTAGCACAAAATTTAAATGTACTATTTATGCTGAGGGACACTAGTCTCTTATTAGCCGATACAAATTTGACTCTTTACATATAAATTTAAATTTTAAATTAAATCTAATAAATCAATGGCTAGAGTCCAATAAATTGCACCTCAATATGCCAAAAAACCCAAATTTCATACTTTTCCAAAATAGATCAATTAAGAATATTATGCCTCCATTGTCATTAAAAGGTCAATCAATTCAACGTGTGCCTCATACAAAATTTCTAGGAATTAATATTGACGAGAACTTTAAAATGGAGCTTTCACATTAATTCAAGTTTGTCTGAAATTATCTAAAATATGTGGTATATTGTATAGGGTCCGCCATCAACTTACAACTGAATCTATGTTAAGTATATATTATACATTGTGTTACCCTCACTTGATTTTTTGCGTTTCCATATGGGGTTGTACATGGCCATCTTTCCTAAATAAATTGATAATAAGGGCCCCAAAATAAAATCATGAGATGCATTCTATTTATGGGAAAATTTGCTTCCACAAATCATATATATCCTCAGGCTCAATATATTACATTTCAATTAATTAGAAAATATTTCATAATGTTGCTTTTTTATAAAAAACATTAAACTCTACCCCGGAAATAAGGTTTTCGATTTCGTCGGAAATATTTATAATATTAGGGGTTATAGTATTAATTTAGTGTGTCCACAGTTTCGTACGTCCCTCTATAATAAAAGTGTGTTGTGTGAAGGTCCTCAGATATGGAATTCTCTTCCTATTGCAATAAAAAGTCTGATGGAGGCTGGGGAAAATTTTCTACAATTTAAGAAGAAAATAAAGACTTATTTATTAAAAAGTCAAAATACTTTATAAACTTGTGTTGAAACTGTGTCGATTGTCTGTATTGCTTGAGAAATGTTTTTTTCATATATATTTTTTTTGGTGTTTTTCATATTGTATAGTTGTCACTTATAAGCCTGTACTAATGAACAAAACCAAATTAGTTACGATTTTGTCTGTCTAAAGAGCTTTTGCTCGACAGACCGTGCCATCATTACGTTTTTGTTTTTTTATATTCAATTATATTCGTGTGCTTTTGTAATGGCAATAAATTTACTTACTTACTTTACTTACACCACACACACACAAAACCACACACACCCCACACCCCACCACACACCCCACACACACAACACACACACCACACACACACACACACACACACCACACACACACACAAAAAAAAAAATCACGTTATTTTCTTTAGTATTATAAGCTATTACAACCCACCACTACTACTACTACTACTACTACTACTACTACTACTACTACTACTACTACTACTACTACTACTACTACTACCACTACCACTACCACTACTACTACTTCTACTACTACTTCTATTACTACTACTACTACTACTACTACTACTACTACTACTACTACTACACTTTCTACTACTACTACTACTACTACTACTACTACTACTACCACCACCCACCACTAACACGACCCACCACCATCACCACCAACACTACCACCACCACCACTACCCTATCTTCTCTCCCCCTACAGAGTCTTCATCAAGCTGAGATACTCCCTTTTGCCCTACTTCTACACCCTCCTGTACGAAGCCAGTGTAGAGGGGACGCCCATGGTACGCCCACTCTTCTACGAGTTCCCGGAGGATGAGGGTAAGGGAGAGGGGAGAAAAGAGAGAGAGAGAGAGAGAGAGAGAGAGAGAGAGAGAGAGAGAGAGAGAGAGAGAGAGAGAGAGAGAGAGAGAGAGAGAGAGAGATATCAGTGTTGTAAATCTCTTAAATGAACTCAATCATCTCTTTTTGCCATACTAATGAGAAAAGAATTAGTCTTGATGCAATTGAATTAGAGAGAGAGAGAGAGAGAGAGAGAGAGAGAGAGAGAGAGAGAGAGAGAGAGAGAAGAGAAGGGGAGAGAAGGGGAGAGAGAGAGAGAGAGAGAGAGAGAGAGAGAGAGAGAGAGATGAACAGTATAATCTTACATCACTGATTAATAAAGCAAAAAAAGATTGAAAGCTGAGAGTACTGAAGGAAGGAAGGAAGGAAGGAAGGAAGGAAGGAAGGATAATATAAAGGATGAATTTATGTAATGTGAAAGAAAGGAGGAAAACAGAGAGAGAGAGAGAGAGAGAGAGAGAGAGAGAGAGAGAGAGAGAGAGAGAGAGAGAGAGAGAGAGAGAGAGAGAGAGAGAGAGAAGAAGAGAGAGAGAGAGAAAAGAGAGAGGGGATGAGAAGAGAGAGAGAGAGAGAGAGAGAGAGAGAGAGAGGAGAGAGAGAGAGGGGAGAGGAGAGGAGAAGAGAGGAGAGAGGAGAGAGGAGAGAGAAAAAAGAGAGAGCAAACATTGTTCTTGCAATCACTCAAGTATGTATGCTGATCAGTTTAGAGCCGAATTGAAGCATAAAGCAAACGTCATTAATAAAAAGTGTGCTGAGAAATTCACGAGTTATATCAGTAAAATTATTAAATGCCACGCCAATAACGGAACTGATGCAAAACTGTCATTAGCTAAGAGGATAAGGAAAGAAACTACAGGATATTATATGCAAGAATTTAAATACCAATCGTTGCTAGAAGAATGATGCAATGATTAACCAAGTTTTGTACCTTTTAACTTGTTCTATTTTTTTCTATTTGTCTGACTTTTTTATACTCTTTTAAGTAAGGCGATTGAGTGAAGAATGATGTCATATTAGAGTAAACTTTGTACTCCTAACTTTTTTTTTTTTTTTTTTATACTTTTTTTTGTAGTTTTTTAAGTAAGGGTGTTAAGTAATGTTTACGTTTTTTTTTTTTTTTTTTTTTTTTTTTTTTTTTTCATATTTATTTATAAGTAAGGGTATTAAGTAATGTTTAATTTTATTTTTTTATATTTTTTTTAAGTAAGGGTGTTAAGTAATGTTTAAGTTTTTTTTTTTTTTTTTTTTTTTTTAAAGTAAGGGTGTTAAGTAATGTTCAAGTTTTTTTTTTTTTTTTTTTTTTTTTAAGTAAGAATGTTAAGTAATGTTTAAGTTTTTTTTTTTTTTTTTTTTTTTAAGTAAGAATGTTAAGTAATGTTTAAGTAAAGGGTAGGAAGTCGCTTTTCATGACCACTTAACTTGTTGCCCTTTAGGTGCGTTTCCTATATATTTGTCTTATAGTGTCACCCACCTCAGCCCCAAAGGTTTATGTAACGGAGATGACCACCGAGGCCACGCGCAGCTTAGCGTATGCCCCCATCCTTACCTATATGCATGAGTGCACCACCTTTTTTATATATTTTATTTTTATTTTTTTAATTTACATCTCAAAGGACTAAGTCAAGAATAAAAATAAAGTAGCAAAAAAACCGCTAGCTGCCAGTCCCTACACTCTTAGAAAACAAGGGTAGGAAAAGGGTAGAAAAAGGGTATTTGTAGTGATGAAATACTGCTACCCTTTTTCTACCCTTACAAATATACCCTTTCGGACCGACGCAAATATACCCTTTTCCAACCCTCTCGTCTAAAAAGGGTAGATAAAGGGTAGATGAAGGGTATACTCGGCAGCATCTACCCTCCAGCCTGGACATAGGGTTTAAAAAGGGTAGTGATGGTGCGATGTAACAATTCTACCCTTAATATACCCCTTATTTCTGAGAGTGTATCTAGTAACCTTCTATATTTTTTGTTTATTATTATTTTTTATTTTTTTTATCACAAAGGACTGGCCAAGGGCAAAAAAATAAGAAGTAACAAAAATCCCGCTTAATTGCCAGTCCCTATAAAGAAGACAGCAAGAGAATATAAAAAGAGGGGTGGGCCAATTTAGTTCGGGAGGCGTCTTGTTACTCCTCTCTTGAAAAAATTGAAATCGTAAAAGGTAAAAAAAAAAAAATATCTAGTCCTTTAATAGTTTCAGCTCGTTAACGGAATGAACGTTACGAGTAAAATGTGCGCGAATTACAATAAAGATAATTGGCCATCACACCGATTTAGTCCAGAGAGAATGAAACAGTTGATTACAGTCTTTACACAAATTACCTTTAGTTGTTGATGGCACCACTAATTACGTATTGAATTATATATTGATTGTGTATTGTGTGTATGAGGAGAGGAAGGGGTAGGGGGGGTGGACTTTTTATTTTATTTATTTTTTATTTATCATTATATATTTTTTTTTACATCACAAAGGACTGGCTAAGGGCAAAACAAGAGTAATAATAAGCCTTACCTGGAAACACACAATAGAACACCTGCTAATAATGTTCAAATTGTTAATTAAGCCATGTGAGAGAATTACCTGTGTGAGGCTTTATAGTGCTAGGTATTGAAGGAAGAAATACTTAGAAATACTTAGAAATACTTAGAAATACTTAGAAATACTTAGAAATACTTTTAGTCTTTCTCGGAACTAGGTATTTGTATATAGAAACAGCTTAATTACTGCAGAAAATACGCGTGTGTGTGTGGGTGGGGGGGGGCTGTGTGCGTGTGTGTGTATGTGTGTGTGTAGGGGGGAGGGCTGTGTGTGTGTGTGTATGTGTAGGGGAGGGGGCTGTGTGTCTGTGTGTATAGTTAATATTTAAACTGCGCAATTATATACATTTTGAATTGTAATAAGTCATTAGCATAAGTAATCAAGTTGCAACGTTAATTGATTCGTGATTTCTTTTATCATCTGAACGTTGAAGTGTATTGGTGAAGAGGGAGGGAGGGAGGAATACATAGGAATACATAGGAAGAACAGATACCAGGACACCTATTGGTCTACAGCGAGGGTATCTGCTGAACTATAGATACATACTACGAACTATCAAACTACATGTAAGAGAACAGTTAGAAAAGGATACCATGTCCCTAAAGAGGATACGAACATGGAAGTTTCATAGTTAATAATGACAGGATATGAAGTAAGCTAACTGATGCTACTACCACTAACGCTAATCGTTCCAGGATGTTGATTATATAACAAACAGAGGGGGAAAGGAAGGGAAGGGAAGGAAGGTTTGCAGTCCCGTGTGAGTGTTGTGTGTGTGTGTGTCTGTGTGTGGCTGTGTGTCTGCGTGTCTGCGCGTGTCTGTATCTGTATTATTAGCCATATTTTTCCTTGAAATCTTAAAAAATCAGAAAAGGTATATAAAAAAAATGCCTTATTAATATTACCCCGAAAAAATCGTGAAGTATCGGAAAAGTTAATAACAAAAAAAAGTTTCATTGATGTTACGCCAAAGAAATCTTGAAATATCGGTAATAGTTAATAAACAAAAAGTCTCCTTGATATGGGAGGCTAAGTTCTGAGTGTGTTCTGTTCTCCCCTAGGTTCTCAATTATGTGTGTATGTGTGTCTGTATCTGTATATTGAGCCATATTTTTACCTGAAGAAATCGTGAAATATCTGAATAATAGATAAGAAAGATAGCCTTATTTGTTATGCCTTAAAGAAATCGTGAAATATCTGAATAATAAATAAGAAAGATAGCCTTATTTGTTATGCCTTAAAGAAATCGTGAAATATCTGAATAATGAATAAGAAAGATAGCCTTATTTGTTATGCCTTAAAGAAATCGTGAAACATTTGAACAGTAAAAAAATAGCCTTATTGATGTTGCCCCCCAAAAAATCTTGAAACACCAGAATAATCAATACAAAAAAGTCGTATTGATAAGGGAGGCGACTTTCTGAATGTGCTCTGTTCTCTCCTTAAGGATGCCGCCGAGTGTCCACGCAGTTCATGGCGGGGGGCGGCCTGATGGTGAGCCCCGCCCTGCAGTCTGTGGGTGATATGGACAGCATCGACGCCCTCCTCTACTTCCCCCCGGGCCGCTGGTGAGTGTGTTAACAATGAGTGATGTGTGAATTTGAGTGAGTGAGTGAATTAGAGAGAGTGAGTGAGTTAGAGAGTGAGTGGGTATACAGAGTGTGAGAGAGGGTGTGAGAGTTAGTGAGTGAGAGAGAGTCATTGAGTTAGAGTGAGTGAGTGTGTGAGTTAGATAGAGAGTGAGTTAGAGAGGGAGTAAGAGAGGGAGTGAGATAGTAAGAGAGACAGTGAGAGAGTAAGAGTAAGAGAGAGAAAGAGTAAGAGAGTAAGAGAGACAGTGAGAGAGTTAGAGAGAGAGAGAGAGAGGAGAGAGAGAAGAGAGAGGGAGAGAGAGAGGAAAGAGGAGAGAGAGAGAGAGAGAGAGAAGGGAAGAGAGAGAGAGAGAGAGAAGAGAGAGAGAGAGAGAGAGAGAGAGAGAGAGAGAGAGAGCAAAGGCAGATTAATGTTCTCGATTCCCAACATCAGTAAACCTTTGCGTCTCGTCTGTGTCCACTTAGTGATGGATTACGAGGAGGAGGAGGAGGAGGAGGAGGAGGAGGAGGAGGAGGAGGAGGAGGAGGAGAGGAGAGAGGAGGAGGAGAGGAGGAGGAGACGGAGGAGGGGGGAGGAGAGGAGGAGGAGGAGGAGGAGGAGAGGAGGAGGAGGAGGAGGAGGAGGAGGGAAGAAGAGAGGAACTGGGAGGTGGGGGGAGAGGAGGAAGAGGAGGAGGACGGCGAGGAGGAGGAGGAAGGAAGAAGGAGGAGGAGGTAGAGGAACTGGAAGGGGGGAGGAGAGGAAGAAGGAGAAGGAGGAGGAGGAGGAGAGGAGGGGAGAGGAGGAGGAGGAGGAGGAGGAGGAGGAGGAGGAGGAGGAGGAGGAGGAGGAGGAGAGGAGGAGGGGAGGAGGAGAGGAGGAGGAGAGGACGGAAAGCTTTCCCGAGATCAGAGGAAGAAGGATGGGAAAGGAGTGAGAGGCGGAGTGAGTGAAGAAGACGTAAGCGTTTCCCGAGATCACATGGAAATAAATATGACTTCTTTGTGTGTAATATGGTGTGTGTGTGTGTGTGTGTGTGTGTGTCTGGGTCACTAGGTCGTCATGGCTACATCTTAAGTGACCGCCTCTCCTTGACCTACCTAGTGGATTCGTCATGGCTACATCTTAAGTGACCGCCTCTCCTTGACCTACCTAGTGGATAGCATTGCGCTCTATTTACGTACCATCGTAGAGTTAGGTCACCCAGCAGACCAGTATACTTTCTTTTTTATATATATATATTTTTTTTATAGGTAGGAGCCTATAGCGCCTGTAGGCTATTCTTTAAGGGGTTTATTGTGTGGGTAATTAGCGTATTGTTTCTATATTTGCATACTTATTTTTATTTTTTTTATATTACTGGAAGACAGGTACAGGGAAAAAAAAAAGAGTTTATATTGTTAGTTCAGGGCAGTAAAAAAAAAGGTTTATTTTGTTAGTTCAGGGCAGTAAAAAAAAAGGTTTATTTTGTCAGTTCAGGGCAGAAAAAACAAAACAAAATGGTTTATATTGTCAGTCCTAAAACAAAAAGTAGAAATATAGGCGAAATTAGGCTTATTCAGTTCAGGAGGTGTCTTGATAGTGATGCTCCTCTCATGAAAGAATTTAAGTCGTAGGAAGGTATACATTATTTTAGATATTGTTATTGACTACATTCGCGTCTGAATTTATTTGTTCGAGTGTGCGAGTCCTTTATCATCCTCCCTAAGGTCAAAATGGCAGAAATAAAAATAGCAAAAGGACAAAAAGAAAAAAGGAAAAATGGTAAAAAGAAAAACGGAAAAAATGTTAAATGAAAATCGGCAAAATGGTAAAATGAAAAACGTCAAAATGGCACAAAAAAACCCCGGCAAATTGGTAAAAAGAAAATTGGCAAAATGGTAAAAAGAAAAACGACAAAATAGTAAAATGAAAAACGACAAAATGATAAAATGAAAAACGGCAAAATGGTAAAATGAAAAACGACAAAATGGTAAAATGAAAAACAACAAAATGATAAAATGAAAAATCGGCAAAATGGTAAAATGAAAAACGGCAAAATGGTAAAATGAAAAACGGCAAAATGGTAAAATGAAAAACGACAAAATGATAAAATGAAAATCGGCAAAATGGTAACATGAGAAACGACAAAATGATAAAATGAAAAACGACAAAATGGTAACATGAAAAACGACAAAATGGTAACATGAAAAACGACAAAATGGTAACATGAAAAACGACAAAATGGTAAAAAGAAAAACGACAAAATGGTAAAATAAAAAACGGAAAAATGATGTTAAATGAAAAACAGCAAAATGGTAACATAAAAATCGCAAAATGATAAAATGAAAATCGGCAAAATGGTAAAATGAAAAACGACAAAATGGTAAAAAGAAAAACGACAAAATGGTAAAATGAAAAACGACAAAATGGTAAAATAAAAATCGGCAAAATGGTAAAATTAAAAACGGCAAAATGATAAAAAGCAAAACGGTAAAATGGTAAAAAGAAAAACGACAAAATGGTCAAATGAAAAACGGCAAAATGGTAAAATGAAAATCGGCTAAATGGTAAAATATAAAACGTCAGAATGGTAAAAATCCTGCTCCTCCTATCGTTGCTCTCTGGTTGGGGAAGCTAATGTAATGATCGAGAAAATGGATTGATTGACGAGTTCCGCACCTCACCTGTCATTATAACTTTATCACCTGTAGGCTGATAGGAGGCTGATAGGAGGTAGGCTCAGAGGAGGAGGCAATTGGCTATGTTATTGGGTTGAGGAGACAATTGGCTATGTTATTGGGTTGAGGAGATAATTGGCTATGTTATTGGGTTGAGGAGATCAATGGCTATGTTATTGGGTTGAGGAGACAATTGGCTATGTTATTGGGTTGAGGAGATAATTGGCTATGTTATTGGGTTGAGGAGACAATTGGCTATGTTATTGGGTTGAGACAATTGGCTATGTTATTGGGTTGAGGAGACATTGGCTTGTTTTGGGTTGAGGAATAATGGATATATTGGGTTGAGAGATAATGGCTATTTATTGGTTAGGAGATAATTGGCTATGTTATTGGGTTGAGACAATTGGCTATGTTATTGGGTTGAGACAATTGGCTATGTTATTGGGTTGAGGAGATAATTGGCTATGTTATTGGGTTGAGGAGATAATTGGTTATATTATTGGGCTTATCATGCTTTTTAGGAAGACTATTGTAACCTAATGGGGAAAGTTTTTGTATTGAAGGTATTAATCTTTTAGGAGATAATTTTGCCTGGTGGACGCGTTTTTTTCTTCTAAACAATACAGTGGACTGACGTACGAGTAAAAATGAATAACAGGAAAGTTTTGTATTGAAATTATTAAGCTTTTAGAAGATAATTTTGCCTGGTGGACACGTTATTTTCCTCTAAACAATAAAGTTGACTGACGTAAAGATTAAAAATGTATAACAAAGGCCAGATTATTGCCTGGTATGGCAAATGATAAAATAATAGAAGGATAAAAAAATAGGTATATAATTATGTACTTCTGGACACGTTTTCTTCTTCTAAACAATATAGGTAGTGGACTTTAACTACCTATTAATTTAACTACCTATTCATTATGTTAACTACGATTATTAAAATATATAACAAATGCCAGATTATTTAGCAATAATCTGGCATTTGTTATATATTTTAATAGTCGTAGTTAAAATAATGAATAGGTAGTTAAATTAATAGGTAGTTAAAGTTCTCAGTACGGCAAATGAAAACAAAGGAAGGAAGACAAAGGAAAGTAAAGAGCGAAAATTAATAACAGGAAAGTTTGGTATTGAAATTATTAAGCTTCTAGGAGATAACTTTGCCTTGTGGACACGTTATTTGTCTTCTAAGCAATACAGGAGAGTGACGAAAGAATAAACTAAAATAACAAGTGCCAGATTATTGCTAGTTCTCCGTTAAGGCAGATGATAAAAAATTAAAAGATGAAGAAAAGTTAATATCTATCACTGTGACTTATCTATTGTCTGTCCCTTCAGTCATGTGTCTCATAAGTCACTGAACTTACCACGGCATCACGTAAACTACCCAACTGATGCACCGCCACTAACCACTAACTACCCATTGCACTTAAATCACCATGACTCACCATTACAGTCAAAAACTCATTATGCAGGTATGTCCAGGCTTAACCCCTTGAGGCCCAGAACGTAATTTCCATTGTAATTTGGCTACCATCAGATGATGTTACTGAATATAAGCAATATTTTATAGATATGACCTGTTAAGTATCCTAGTCGCCTAACTACCCGTCAGGGTGGCTCGGTTGGTAGAGCTGCGGGCTCGCGTTCCTGCATTCGGTCAGCGGTTCGAGCCCACCAAGTTCGTCCTGGCGTGGTGGCGCTTTGTATAGTCAATAACCTTGTAGTTGGTACTTACAAAGTGTCTAGATAGGATCAAAGTATCTTATCTGTATAGTCGCCTAACTAATTTTGTATATTCAGTTACTTTTCGTAATTTTATGGCTCGACAACATGCCATTTTTTACAGCAAAGGAAAGATCTGGGTGTGAAGGGGTTAACTGTAACTACCTATAAACTTATACTGGTTTTTTTAACAAGGCGATAAATCCTGACCCCTTGCTGAATACTGCCTGATATTTGATGCCAAGAGAAGGGAATAGTACGCTCTTCTAATTTTCCGTTGTATTGTATCCTAGTTAACCATATTATCAGGTAAAGATAGGCATGATTTTAAGCATGAGACCTAAGATAGAGTGGAATTTTCGCCTGGTTAAAAAAGGAAAAGGGAATACAACGGTTCTTCTAAATTTCAGTTGTATTTTATCACAGTTAACCATATTATCAGGTAAACATAGGCATCATTTTAAGCATGAGACATTAAGATAGCATGGAATTTTCGCCTCGGAATAAAGAAGACTTTAACGACCTAACTACCTACTGCACTTAAATCACCATGACTCTTACTAACAACCAATAGCTCATTATGTAGGTATGTCTAGGCTAATACACAGGCTTACAAAGACGTGTGTGTAGGCTAGCGACCTATTTACTTTAACCCTATTATCTTCACTCGTGTGTTTAAAGCCGTTTTTATGAGAGAGAGAGAGAGAGAGAGAGAGAGAGAGAGAGAGAGAGAGAGAGAGAGAGAGAGAGAGAGAGAGAGAGAGAGGAGAACGAGAGAGAGAGAGAGAGAGAGAGAGAGAGAGAAGAGATGAGAGAGAGAGAGAAGAGAGAGAGAGAGAGAGACGAGAGAGAGAGAGAGAGAGAGAGAGAGAGAGAGAGAGAGAGAGAGAGAATGTTTTTTTTAGCGTATTCGTATATTATCTGGAGTGAGCAAAGATTATTAAGATAGGACAGATGAGCACGATTCAAGGTTTATCACGTCCAGTCGCTCGTGATGAAAGTCTAGAAGCTGCCGGCGTGACATATATTTAATCTGAGTTAATATTTGAGTGATATTTATTTTCTTGATGTTATAAGTGTGTGTGTGTGTGCGTCTGTCTGTGTCTGTCTGTCTGTGTATCTGTCTGTGTGTGTGTGTGTGTGTGTGTGTGTGTGTGTGTGTGTGTGTGGTGTGTGTCTGTCTGTGTGTGTGTGTTGTGTCTGTGTGTCTGTCTGTGTGTCTGTCTGTCTGTGTGTGTGTGTGTGTGTCTGTGTGTCTGTCTGTGTGTGTGTGTGTCTGTGTGTCTGTCTGTCTGTGTGTGTGTGTGTGTGTGTGTGTGTGTGTGTGTGTGTGCGTCTGTCTGTGTGTGTGTGTGTGTGTTTGTGTGTGGTGTTTGGTGTGTGCTGTCTGTGTGTGTGTGTGTCTGTGTGTCTGTCTGTCTGTCTGTCTGTCCTGTCTGTCTTTTGTGTGTGTGTGTGTGTGTGTGTGTGTGTGTGTGTGTGTGTGTGTGTGTTTGTGTGCGGCGCGTCTGTCTGTGTGCGTGGTGTGTGCCCATTTTTATGCGTGGGTATGTTATAAATTTAAAAGACTCGTATATTAACTCAGTAAATAATTTGTAGCAATGTGGTGATGGTGTAGCTATATAGACAACAACTCAGGCTCAGGCTTTACATATGTTCAATCCATTACAACCCATTATTACAAACCCATTAGAAAGACTACTACATAATGGGAAACACCTTACTACTACCTTCTCTTCCCCTTCCTTCCTTTTCCCTTTTTCCTTTCCCTTTCCTTCCTTCCCTTTCCCTTTCCCTTTCCCTTTCCCTTTCCCTTTCCCTTCCTTCTCTACCCTTCTCTCATATCCCCTCTTTACTTCCCCTCTCCCCTTCCCTTACCTTTCCATAACTCCATTTTAAGTGTCTTCTATAAATCCTTCCTATTTCCCTTCCCTTACCTGTAACGATTCCTCCATAGGTAATTAACAGGTGAATGTACCATCTAAATACCTCTATCTCATAATACCTGTTGATTTACTGTTATTCTACTGTTACTAACTTTTACTAACTTTAATTTAATTTTTACTAACTATAACTAAATTTCTACAATATTTTTACAAATTTTTACTAACTTACTAAATTTTTACTAACTAACTAAATTTCTACAATATTTTTTACTAATTTTTACTAACTTTTACTAAGTTTTACTAAGTTTTACTAACTTTTTACTAATTTTTACTAACTTTTGCTAACTTTTTACTAATTTTTGCTAATTTTTACTAACTTTTGCTAACTTTTTACTAAATTTTACTAACTTGCTAATTTTTACTAACTTTTGCTAATTTTTACTAACTTTTGCTAATTTTTACTAACTTTTGCTAATTTTTACTAACTTTTGCTAATTTTTACTAACTTTTACTAATTTTTACTAAATTTTGCTAACTTACTAATTTTTACTAACTTTTACTAAATTTTTACTAACTTTAACTAAACTTCTACAATAATTTTACTAATTTTTACTAACTGTAACAAAATTTTTACTAACTTTTACTAAATTTCTACAATATTTTTACTAATTTTTACTAACTTTAACAACATTTTTACTAACTTTAACTAAATTTCTACAATATTTTTACAAATTTTTACTAACTTTTACTAAATTTTTACTAACTATAACTAAATTTCTACAATATTTTTACTAATTTTTACTAACTTTAACAAAATGTTTACTAACTAACTAAATTTCTACAATATTTCTACTAATTTTTACTAACTTTTGCTAACTTTTTACTAATTTTTACTAACTTTTGCTAACTTTTTACTAATTTTTACTAACTTTAACTACATTTTTACTAACTTTAACTAAATTTCTACAATATTTTGACTAATTTTTACTAACTTTGACTAACTTTTACTACTTCTACTTTTTTGTAATACCTGGCGACCTATTTTCTCCTTGTGCCCGTTCTTGCCCGCTATAAATGTCACGTCAGCAATATGGCCTCCCCCTTTTTTTCAACTAGAGCGTGTTAGATTAAATGAACTGAATCCATGAAAATGCAGCGTGGTAAAAATTTCAAAAAAAAAAAAAAAAACCCTTTGGTTTTTTTTTTTTTAAATT
>JACEEZ010021647.1:0-7500 GCA_016584305.1 Chionoecetes opilio
AACCCCTCCCTGTTGCCCCTCCCTAACTGCAACCCCCCCCCCACTTCTCCCCCTTCTCCCCCCCCCCCCCCCCCCCCCCCAGTCACACACCACCTCACAACTTTAGACTCCTATCAGGTCACAACGCTCGCCTCCACAACGAACCTCTTCTATATCTGTACGGCGGCTTCTTCTTCTTCTATATTTTCTTATATTCTTACTATTCAATTTCTATATATATCTTCTCTCTTATTTTCTATTTTATTTCTGTTTCTTTTAATATATTTTTTTCCTTATTTTTACATGTATATATTTACACGTATATATTCTTTCTATTCTATTTTCTATATCTTTTCTAGTCTTATCTATTTTCTTTATATTACTTTCTATATATTCTTCTTCATTCTTTTTAACATGTATAATAATTTCACGGTAAAGGAGGGAGGGAGGACGCGAGGTTACGGTGAGGTTACGGTGAGGTACGGTGAGGTCAGTGAGGCATGACAGTCCCGGGGGTAAACAGCGGCGCGATAACACCTACGATACCTTTACGAGGGGTTTACCTGGACCTTACGAGGGGTTTACCTGGACCTTACGAGGGGTTGCCGTCTATTAAAGGGACGAAGCTTCCTTTCTTCTGTCCTTCTCCCTTCTGTTCTTCTTTATTAACCTTTTTTATCTTGGTATTTATGCGACAAAAACAAAATATCATGACATTCAGCTAGACTTGTATGATAAAACTCACGCGTACTTTTGTTCTCGTAGCAGGGACGAATCTTCCTTCCATCTGTCAAACCCATGAA
Organism: Chionoecetes opilio; assembly: GCA_016584305.1. Taxonomy (NCBI): domain Eukaryota; kingdom Metazoa; phylum Arthropoda; class Malacostraca; order Decapoda; family Majidae; genus Chionoecetes; species Chionoecetes opilio. The sequence goes on from JACEEZ010021647.1 coordinate 783, forward strand.
CCCTTTTTCATCTTTTGTATTCTTGCGGCAAAAAAAAATTACTACATTCGGTTGGACTTATACAAAAAAAAACTCACGACGTACTTTTTTTTCCGTAAAAGGGACGAATTTCCTTTTCTTTTTTTCCCATCCACCCTTTTTTTCTCTTTGTATTCTTGCGGCAAAAAAAAATTACTACATTCGGTTGGACTTATACAAAAAAAACCTCACGACGTACTTTTTTTTCCGTTAAAAGAGACGAATCTTCCTTTTCTTTTTTTCCCATCCACCCTTTTTTTTCTCTTTGTATTTATATGGCCAAAAAAATATCACTACATTCGGTTGGACTTATACAAAAAAAACCTCACGACGTACTTTTTTTTCCGTTAAAAAGGACGAATCTTCCTTTTCTTCTTTTCCCATCCACCCTTTTTTTTCTCTTTGTATTTATATGGCAAAAAAAAATTACTACATTCGGTTGGACTTATACAAAAAAAACCTCACGACGTACTTTTTTTTCCGTTAAAAAGGACGAATCTTCCTTTTCTTCTTTTCCCATCCACCCTTTTTTTTCTCTTTGTATTTATATGGCCAACAAAATATCACTACATTCGGTTGGACTTATACAAAAAAAAGACCGGTGTACTTTTTTGTACGTACATAAAAGAGACAAATCTTCCTTCCTTCTGTCCTTTTCTTCTTTTCACTTTAACCTTTTTTCTCTTTGTATTTATATGGCAAAATAAATATCACTACATTCAGTTAGACTTATATAAAAACCCAACAAGTTTTTTTCCCCGCAAGGAGAAGAGACGTGCGATTATCTGCCATTCCTCGGTGAGCTTCAGGCAGGACACACGCGTTTACGTCGAGGTGAAGGAGCACAGAGCCACGAGCGGGGGTCGAAAGGGCGTCTTGTTATGTAGTCATGTCGGGCGATAAGAACTGTGTGTGTGTGTGTGTGTGTGTGTGTGTGTGTGTGTGTGTGTGTGTGTGTGTGTGTGTGTGTGTGTGTGTGTGTGTGTGTGTGTGTGTGTGTGTTGGAGTACAGACGGGAAGGTCAAGAGGGGTCGAAGGAGTGACCGGCGAGGCGAGGCAGCGACCAGACCATAGCCAGGCGAGCGGTGCGAAGAAGGGAAGGAAAGGGAAAGGGAAGGGAAGGGAAGGGAAGGGAAGGGAAGGGAAGGGGTCAGAGGAACATAAGACAAGACAAGACAAGACAACACAAAATGCAGGGCCGTTTCTTACTATATGCGAACTATGTGGTTGCACAGGCACCCGAAGCCACCAAGAGACCCCCAAGCTGCCATTCTTTGCTTCTTTTTTTAGAATCTAGTCTCTTTTCCTCTTAAAATGCACCAGATTGATGTATTTAAATATCAAAGGCGTACTACAGGACCACGTTAGACGGCTTGGAATCCCCCCACCATAGCTGTACAAAATAGGGCCCCAAACAGCATTTCGCATAGGGGCCCCAGAAGGCTAGAAACGGCACTGCCAACACGGACCCTGGACGCCCCTAAAACACCCCTCACACCAAGACCTGCATCCCACCACCGTCCCTGAACGACCTACCCAACACCCTGACCTGCGGGCGTGGGAGGCCAGACGTCCGCCCTCGTAGCACCACAACACCACCAACACCCTTACGCTTCTCGTCTCGTATATACATGAGAAAAGATCAAAACTCAACAGACATTCGGAGTGAGTGATTGAAGTGATTTAGTGCACGGCTTTCACTGTTCCCCTGTGTGTGTGCGTGGGCGTTCCTCAGGGGTGGAGACGCCGCCTAGGGGAAGCACAAAGACCAGTACTCCATCTCACGCCCTTCGAGTACATCTGGAGAGTCTCAGATGCTGCCTTGAATCCATAATAAAGATTAGAAGATACAGAGAAGGATGCTGGCTTGAAGTACTCTCTCTCTCTCTCTCTCTCTCTCTCTCTCTCTCTCTCTCTCTCTCTCTCTCTCTCTCTCTCTCTCTCTCTCTCTCTCTCTCTCTCTCTCGTTGACTACACCCTTGACATGATGCACAGGCTTCTTCAGACATAATACGAGGCTGCAACACTAGAATCAATCACGTCCCGCCCCTAGGATTCCTCCCCCAAGACTCGCACCTTCAGGAGACACGATCCAGCCTCATCCCAGTGATTCATTACTAAGGGCGACAAGGCGGCGGGGAGGTGGAATAGAGAAATAATAGGAAACATCTTATTCAATTTTGAAAACTCACAGGAAATAGAATTTACCAGAGATGTCTTGTTCACGTTTTGGAGCAAGAGAGAAAATAAGCTACAAGGACTTAACATCTCAACAGTAACACCACAATCAACAAAAGCAGCAAGAGTAAAATCAGTCGCAGCAAACCAACGCAGGGGTGCCGTTGATAAGGCAATTATACCCCTAACACCATCGGATCGGATCGGATCGTTGGATGGAAGTCCTTAATGACGTGTTGAGAGGCGTGTACAGGGAGCCGCGCCGTCACCCCCTCACGCCCTCTCGATCCGTCAAGGGCACCACACGAGGGGGAGGTGGAGGAGTGACACCACCTTCCCCTTGAACACTATCTTAATAACCCATCCTCTCCCTATCTTAACACTGTCTCCCTTACCTCCCCCTTCTATAATTATCTCCCTTACTTCGCCCTACCTTATCTCTCCTTCCCTTACCTCTACTTCTCTTACCCTTCTTTGCCTTACCATTCTCTTCCTTATCATTCCTTCCCTTACCTTTTCCTCTCCAATTCTCCCTCCCTTACCTCTACTTCTATAACCATTCCCTTCCTTACCTTTCTTTCCCTTACCCATTTTATTCCCTTAACACTGTCTCCCTTACGTCTAACTCCCTTACCTCTACTTATCTTACCATTCCTCAATTTCCTTTTGCTCCCTTACCATTCCCTTCTTTACTTCACTTCTCCCTCCCTTACCTATCTCTCCTTTCCTCCCATCTACCTCTTCAATAAGTACGCTGAACCTTCCCTTCCCTTCCTTCCTCCCCCTTCCGTCTCTCTTCCTTCTCCTTCCCATCTACTCTTTACATGGAGTACCTTCCCTCCCTTACCTCCCTTCCTCTCTCCCTCTCTTCCCTGCCTCTCTCTCTTCCTCCCTGCCTATCTCCCTGTCTCCCTGCCTCTCTCCCTGTTCCTGCCTCTCCCTTCTCCCTGCCTCTCCTGTCCCTCTCTCCCTGTCTCCCTGCCTCTCTCCCTGTCTCCCTGCCTCTCTCCCTGTCTCCCTGCCTTCTCCCTGTCTCCCTGCCTCTCTCCCTGTCTCCCTGCTCTCTCCCGTCTCCCGCCTCTCTCCTGTCTCCCTGCCTCTCTCCCTGTCTCCCTGCCTCTCTCCCTGTCTCCCTGCCTCTCTCCCTGTCTCCCTGCCTCTCTCCCTGTCTCCCTGCCTCTCTCCCTGTCTCCCTGCCTCTCTCCCTGTCTCCCTGCCTCTCTCCCTGTCTCCCTGCCTCTCTCCCTGTCTCCCTGCCTCTCTCCCTTTCCTCCCTACCTCTCTCCCTCTCCTCCCTACGTCTCTCTCTCCCTCCTTTCAACCCTTTGCAGAGAGTAACCAGTCTTCCCTACCTTTCTCTCCTCCTTTCCCTTCCTATCATCATCAACCCTAAAACCGAGTACCCCCCTCTCTCTCTCTCTCTCTCTCTCTCTCTCTCTCTCTCTCTCTCTCTCTCTCTCTCTCTCTCTCTCTCTCCGGCCCAAAACAAGCGTATCCCATTGCCTTCGTCGTATCATAATTAAGTAGCTCTACCTGCATTGTTCCTAAGGGCTTTAAACACTTCCTTTAAGAGGCAAACATAAAGAGAGGGAAGAAAAAAACTGAACCAGGGCAGAAGGAGGTGGTTGAGGCAGGACTGAAGGGTTTTGTGGTGTGTGTGTGTGTGTGTGTGTGTGTGGGGCAGGCGTGGCAGGAACGTCAACTCTGCTTCAGCGTTTGATTAAGTAACCCCACGATTTTCCGCTCCCAGGCTGCGCACCGTATAAGGCACAGCGCCACTTGAGGAGAGAACTCGGGACCGCGTGAACTTGTCTTGCGGGATTAGAGTAAAGGAAGGCTGCTCTAACATTGAGGGTAAAAGTGAGGTGTGAATTATTGTGGTAATATGTGTGAATTTGTGGGAGTGAAGATGAAAAGGCTGAATATGATATGGGTATGTGGAAAAATATGTTGGTGTGTGTTAAGGGGAATGGGAAGGAAGGATAATAGATGAAAGGTGAAGAAAAGAATGAGATTAGATGAGAGAATGTAAGAATGGAGTAATGGGAGGGAATACAGAGAGAATAAAGAGAATGTGAAATAAGGGGCGATATGGAAAGAATAATAGAGAATAAAGAGAATGATGAGAGAGAATTTTGAATAAAGAGAGAATAAGGAGTAAGAATAATGAGAGAAAAGAGAATGAGAATAAGGAGAATTTTGAATAAAGAGAGAATAAAGAGAATGAGAATAAAAAGATGATAAAGAGAGAATAAAGATAATGAAATAAAGAGAATGAGTAATAGTAAAGAGAAGAATAAATAAGAGAATTTAATAAAGGATAAAGAGAATGAGAAAAAGAATGAAATAAAGAAGAATGATATGAGAAGATAATAGAGAGAATAAAGAGAATGAGAATAAAAAGATAATAAAGAGAGAATAAAGATAATGAGAAAAAGATAATAAGAGAGAATAAAGATAATGAGAATAAAAAGATAATAAAGAGATAATAAAGAGAATGAGAATAAATATATAATAGAGAGAATAAAGGTAATGAGAAGTAAGGATGATAGAGAGAACAAAGATAATGCGAATAAAAAGATAATAAAGAGAATGAGAATAAAAAGATAATAGAGAGAATAAAGATAATGAGAATAAAAAGATAATAAAGATAATGAGAATAGAGAAAATAGATAATGAGAATAAAGAGAATAAAGAGAATGAGAAAAAGGAGAATAAATAATATAGAGATAATGAAAATAAAGATAATAAAGAGAGGATAAAGAGAAGGAGAAGGAAGGATGATAAACGAAATAAGATGAAAAGGACGAAGATAGGATCCAAATAATCGTGTTGGAGAAAAGTGTTATAACATATTAGGAGACATATTAATGGCGGTGAGGAAAAAAATGGAATACAGTGAGAAAAAGATGGCAAGATAACGTAGAGAACCAAAATGTTAAAATGATGATAATAAAAAAAAATAATCATCATGAGACATATGAGAAAAAAACTTGAATCTTAGAAGAATTAATATCTGGAAGAAGTTAATGAATGATGCAAATGAAAAAAATTTAGTTAATGAATAATGAAGAAGAATAGGAATGAAAGGCAAAAAATAAGTTAGGAAAAAAATGAATCTGAAAAGAGAGAGATAATGGATGAGAGATGGAGAGATGGTGATGGAGAGATAATAAGATGGAGATGCAAAATATGGAGAATAATAAGATGGAAATGCAAGAATATGGAGAGATAATAAGATGGAGATGCAAAATATGGAGAGATAATAAGATGGAGACGCAAGAATATGGAGAGATAATACGATGGAGATGCAAAAATATGGAGAGATAATAAGATGGAGATGCAAAAATATGGAGAGATAATACGATGCAGATGTAAAAATATGGAGAGATAATAAGATGCAGATGTAAAAATATGGAGAGATAATACGATGCAGATGCAAAAATATGGAGAGATAATAAGATGGAGATGCAAAAATATGGAGAGATAATAAGATGGAGAGATGATGATGGAGAGATAATAAGATGGAGATGCAAAAATATGGAGAGATAATAAGATGGAGATGCAAAAATATGGAGAGATAATAAGATGGAGATGCAAGAATATGGAGAGATAATAAGATGCAGATGCAAAAATATGGAGAGATAATAAGATGGAGATGCAAAAATATGGAGAGATAATAAGATGGAGATGGGAGATAATGAAGGCAAGATAAAAAGGAAGAGAAATGAAAGTATGAATAAACTGGAAGATGAAATAAGATGGCAATATCAAAAAGGGAGAAAAAAGAGGAGATGCAAAAAATGGAGAGTATAAGATGAGAGCAGAGAGGAGAGTATAAGAGAGAGAGAAGATAGAGAGAGAGAAGAGAGAGAGAGAAGGAGAGAAGAGAGATGAGAGAGATGCAAGATAGGAGAGAATAAGAGAGAGAGAGAGAATAGGAGAGAAGTATAACAGAGATTGCCATTACTCATGAGACCATATAAGCTTGCATTGATCAACATTAGAGAAAATAAGATGGAGGAGAAATGGAAGATAAAGAGATACTGCCAAAATTCTGGAGAGTTATAATAAGATGGATCCTAATATATGTGATAATTTAAGAATGCAAAAATATGGAGAGATAATAAGATGGAGATACAAAAATATGGAGAGATAATAAGATGGAGATGGGAGATAATGAAGGCAAGATAAAAAGGAAGAAAAATGAAAGCATGAATACTGAAGATGAAATAAAAGCATATCAATAAAGGATGAATAACAGATCAGATAATTGCAGAGATAAAGTGGGCGGAGGTAGAAGAGACGAGAGAGAGAGAGAGAGGGAGATGAGAGAGAGAGAGAGGAGAGAGAGAGAGAGAGAGAAGAGTGAGATGAGAGAGGAGAGAGAGAGAGGAGAGAGGAGAGAGAGAGGAGGAGAGAGAGGTATAACAAGATCTTCCCTTCCTCCTTCCCTCCGTACCTTTTCTCTCTCCCTTTCTCTCCCTTTAGACAGAAAACAGACAGTATAGGGAGAAGGAAG
>JACEEZ010021647.1:15000-20000 GCA_016584305.1 Chionoecetes opilio
CACCTCCTATTTCTTGTTATCGTAGTTCTTCCACCTCCTATTTCTTATTATCGTAGTTCTTCACCTCCTATTTCTTGTTATCGTAGTTCTTCCACCTCCTATTTCTTGTTATCGTAGTTCTTCCACCTCCTATTTCTTATTATCGTAGTTCTTCCACCTCCTATTTCTTGTTATCGTAGTTCTTCACCTCCTATTTCTTGTTATCGTAGTTCTTCCATCTCCTATTTCTTATTATCGTAGTTCTTCCACCTCCTATTTCTTATTATCGTAGTTCTTCCACCTCCTATTTCTTATTATCGTAGTTCTTCCACCTCCTATTTCTTATTATTGTAGTTCTTCCACCTCCTATTTCTTATTATCGTAGTTCTTCCACCTCCTATTTCTTATTATCGTAGTTCTTCCACCTCCTATTTCTTATTATCGTAGTTCTTCCACCTCCTATTTCTTATTATCGTAGTTCTTCCACCTCCTATTTCTTGTTATCGTAGTTCTTCCACCTCCTATTTCTTGTTATCGTAGTTCTTCCACCTCCTATTTCTTGTTATCGTAGTTCTTCCACCTCCTATTTCTTGTTATCGTAGTTCTTCACCTCCTATTTCTTGTTATCGTAGTTCTTCCATCTCCTATTTCTTATTATCGTAGTTCTTCCACCTCCTATTTCTTATTATCGTAGTTCTTCCACCTCCTATTTCTTGTTATCGTAGTTCTTCCACCTCCTATTTCTTGTTATCGTAGTTCTTCCACCTCCTATTTCTTATTATCGTAGTTCTTCCACCTCCTATTTCTTATTATCGTAGTTCTTCCACCTCCTATTTCTTATTATTGTAGTTCTTCCACCTCCTATTTCTTATTATCGTAGTTCTTCCACCTCCTATTTCTTATTATCGTAGTTCTTCCACCTCCTATTTCTTGTTATCGTAGTTCTTCCACCTCCTATTTCTTATTATCGTAGTTCTTCCACCTCCTATTTCTTGTTATCGTAGTTCTTCCACCTCCTATTTCTTATTATCGTAGTTCTTCTGCCTCCTATTTCTTGTTATCGTAGTTCTTCTGCCTCCTATTTCTTGTTATCGTAGTTCTTCTGCCTCCTATTTCTTATTATCGTAGTTCTTCTGCCTCCTATTTCTTGTTATCGTAGTTCTTCTGCCTCCTATTTCTTGTTATCGTAGTTCTTCTGCCTCCTATTTCTTATTATCGTAGTTCTTCCACCTCCTATTTCTTGTTATCGTAGTTCTTCTGCCTCCTATTTCTTGTTATCGTAGTTCTTCCACCTCCTATTTCTTATTATCGTAGTTCTTCTGCCTCCTATTTCTTGTTATCGTAGTTCTTCTTATTATTCCTATTCTTCTAGTTCTTCTTCTTCCTATACTGCTTCATCTTTTTCTTTTCTTTTCTATCAGATATTTCCTTCTCCTCTTCCTTCTTTAGTTTAGTCTTTCTATATTCAAATCAATTTTCCTCCTCCTCCGCCTTTTCCTCCTCCTCCTCAATCCCTAAACCCAACCTAAGAAGAACCAATAGATTTCCTCCTGTTTTTCAGCAATGTTTATCTTTTATCTCTATTGGTTTGACTTTTGATCATTCCAATATAATCCCATCTACTCCTAAGCATCTGTTTTTTTTGTTGTTATTTCATCCCTCGCCACTTTAGAACCCACAACACTACTCTCCCCAACCCCCCAACCCTGCCCAACCACCCCCACTACCTAAAACTCCCTCCAACACCCTCCCTTTCAGTCACAACCACCACAACCACCATCACCACCACAACAACCATCTCCTTATAGACCACATTCTCATAATCAATGTCACTCTCCTCCCCTCCTCCCTAATGTCCCCGCCACCCAAAACTCGCTCCACCCCCCCAACACCCCTCCCAGCACACCCCAGCACCCCCACCACACAGGGGGGCGCAGGGGTGACGTCTGGCGCCATTCACAAAGTAACAGAAGGCGGAGGTCTGATGTGGCTCCCTCGTAGAATTGCTAATAGGTGCAAGACATCCCGGGAAGGTTTAAATAAAGCATGATAGACGGATTGTGCGAGACTGCCGCTAGCTAACAAGGCGACGTGATGAATGTGTAGATGTGCGACTTGAAGAGGGTGAGGAGGAGGAGTAGGAGGAGGAGGAGAGGAGGAGGAGAGGAGGAGGAGGAGGAAGAGGAGGAGGAGGAGGAGGAGGAGGAGGAGGAGGAGGAGAGGAGGAAACAAATATGGCACTGGAAACTACAATGTTGACTTTTTTTAACACACTTGGATGTCGAGGTGTGTTTGTGTGCGTGTGTGTGTGTTCATCTCTCTCTCTCTCTCTCTCTCTCTCTCTCTCTCTCTCTCTCTCTCTCTCTCTCTCTCTCTCTCTCTCTCTCTCTCTCTCTCTCTCTCTTCTCTCCTCTCTCTCTCTCTCTCTCTCTCTCTCTCTCTCTTTACCTGCTATAATTTGACTGTTTTTATTTTCTCTATTTTGACATTCACAACGCGTCGCGGTCTTTTATGCAATCTCGTGTCTCTTGGTTGTGGTTCCTCCTCTCTCTCTCTCTCTCTCTCTCTCTCTCTCTCTCTCTCTCTCTCTCTCTCTCCCTCTCTGCCAGAGGGTAAAGTTTAAAGTGATAAAATCCAGAAGCACAATTGAGAGAGAGAGAGAGAGAGAGAGAGAGAGAGAGAGAGAGAGAGAGAGAGAGAGAGAGAGAGAGAGAGAGAGAGAGAGAGAGAGAGAGAGAGGTAATGTTATGGTGGTGTGTGTGGTGTAGTGTGTACGCATTCTTGGTGGTGGTGGTGGTGGTGGTGGTGGTGGTGGTGTTATGATAAGTTATATAATGTGATTTGTACAGTGTATGGTGTAAAAAAGAACTCTCGTCTTATAGATACTTTTATAAGCACAACTGTTCCCTCCTCCTCCTCCTCCTCCTTTTGCTGATGACACAAAATTAGGCGGTAAAACATATACTATAAGAGAATAGAGTCAAAAGAGATACTTATAGAGAAACTGTGAACTCATACAACGTGACCCAGATAAACTATCGGATTAGAGCAATAAATGGCTATTAAGATTTCTTTCCGATAAATGTCAAGTAATGCATATAGGTAATGCAATGATAACCTCAAATATGACTATCAGATGCAGATGCAGAATAAATCGTGAATTGAAGTACAGCAGGAAAAGGATTTAGGTGTCATTAGTAATGATCTTAAAACCAGTACGCATTGCTTAGTTGCTAATAAAAAGGTGAATATGATGTTGGGCTTCATCAAACGCAACTTTGAACATAAAACACTTCTTCAGAGTAATTTTTCTTAAGTAATGATATATACGTTATACACGTCTTTGGTTAGGCCGCACTTAGAATATGCTGTTCAGTTCTGGTCGCCTTGTTTCGTAAAAGATGCAGCCAAATTAGAATCAGTTCAAAGAAGAGCAACCAAACTGAAGGCGGGTCACACAGACACCCTGGCTGTCTGGGTTAGTGCTCGTTGCTGCCATTGAGAGGCTTGGGGCGTCGCCCTCCTCAGAACCCACTATCACTATCTGGCCACTGTTCATTTCGGATAGACTTCGATGCCTGAAACCTCAAGAAGTTCTGTTCGGCCTTGTCTAAGAACAAACGCGCCGCTGAGGTCAACGCGCCTCTGAGTGTAAAGAGGGCGCACCGCCACCTCAGTGGCTGGGGTCGCTGGGCGCCGCTGCCTTGCTGCTCTGTGCTTGTTGCCGCTCCCTCGCCACCGCCGCTTGTCTGGCCCAGGCGACGCGCGCTGGGCCTTGCGGTGGTGTGGCGTTGTCTTCAGAAGGCTCAGGGGGAGGCTTGGGCGGTTTCTTGGGTGTTAAAGACAGACGGACGCGTTGTACCTGCCGCCGCTCCCTCGCTGCCGCTGCTTGTCTGGCCCAGGCGACGCGCGCTGGGCCATTCGGTGGCATGGCGTTGGCTTGAAAAGTCTTGCCCAAGACAGGACGAGTCTCAGGGCGGGGTTTGGCCTTTGGTTTCGCGCGCGGTTCTTCAGGCGCAGTGACCTCGGTGACGCGGTCTTCGGACGGGGGAGGAGGTGTCTGCAGCCTGCTGTAGACATGGCCCCTGTGGCCCGACTCAAGGACCTGGGATAGTGTTGCCTCCAGGATGGCCACGCGCCGCACAAACCTGGCCCTGTCCCTGGCCATCTGCTCCCAGGGGCCGCGCCGCGCCTGCCGGTATGCATGTGCCCAGGCGGTAATGCGATGCACGGCAGTCACACCCCCGAAGGTGACACGCTGGGCGCTCTTCCCCTTGACGCCCTGCGCCACCTCCTCACTCCACCTCTCCTCCTAGGCCTGCCTGTCCTGCCTGGCCTTCCGCTAGCCCAGCCCAACAAAGCCCAGCCCAGCCCAGCCGAGCCCACCTACAGGAGGGGTCCGCACCACAATCACATCCTCGTGGTGGGTCTTTGGTGATGCCGGAAGGGCCGGACTCTGCCTCTCAGGCTCCTGTGGGAGAGCAGGCTCAGATGCCACGAAGAGCTCTGAGGCACCGTCATGAACCTCTTCAGCCTTCCCTTCAGAGGCAGGTCGATCCCCTTTATTCTCTTTTCCTACACAGTCGTCACCACGCGGTGGACGGCTGCCTGGGGCCACAGGCACAGTCTCCTTGACACAGTCTTTCTTCAAAGCCTCCTGGGCCTGCCTGTCCTGCGCGGCCTTACGGTAGCCCAGCCCAACAAAGCCCAGGCCAGCCCAGCCCAGGCCACCTACAGGAGGGGTCCACAAGCGCGCCACATCCTCGTGGCGGGGCTTCGGTGGGACCAGTGGCATCATGAGGCCGCCGCTAAACGTCTGGTCCAACACGTCATCCTACACAGCGGACGTGTGCTCCTCGCTCGTCTCGTCCCACTCACCGTCAGACTCGTCCTCGGCGTCGGAGTCTGAATCGGTGTCGTTTGAGCTGAGGATGCTGGGCATAAATGTAACTTTTATTTCCTCCTCCTCACTCTCCTCGTCAGAATCTTGTTGGTCTGACTCGGTGTCTCCCGGGCTCATT
>JACEEZ010021647.1:40000-50000 GCA_016584305.1 Chionoecetes opilio
TACTGTAATACCTGAGGAAGGCTTATAAGAAGAACATAAGAAAATAAGGAAGCTACAAGAGGCCGCGAGACCTACACGTGGTAGTTCCTGTTACTTAACACTACTTACATCCACCTTTCATCCCCATCCATGAACTTGTCTAGCCTTCTTTTAAAACTCCCTATTGACTCTGCACTAACTACCCTATGACTTGAGTCCATTTCAGTCATTTACCACCCTATTTGTGAACCAGTTTCTCCCTATTTTCTTATTAAATCTACGCTTTTCCAGTTTGAATCCGTTACTTCTTGTTCTTTGCCTGCTTGTGTACGTCCTTCAGTGCCTTGGACAGGAGAGAGAAGAGAAGATTTTCTCCTGTAGAAGGTAGTAATTCGACGGAGGGAGGAACACAGGCTTGACTTTTGTCTCCTCCCCTTCAGGTCCCTCGGTGTGCTGGTCTACGTGCTCCTGACGGGGTTCCTGCCCTTCGGAGGCGACACGGACCAGGAGACCTTCTTGGAGATCACCCTAGGAGAGCTTGACTTCCCCGAGGAGCTCTTCGAAGACATCTCCGCCGAGGCCATCGACTTCATTAAGAAATTGTTGATACGAAAACCTCAGTAAGTTCCTATTTATTTCTTTACTTTAGTTGGACAGTCGTTGGTTTGATAGTTTTATTAATTCTACACTCCAAAAAAATATTCACTCGCCTTCTATGTGTGATTCCTATATCATTAAAATAAAAAGACGTGAAGGATATACGAGACAGTAGCGAGTGACTCATTAGTGGAATGTAAACGTATTGGCCATTCCGATGCTTATCATGTTAACGTAAAGATGAGTTATAACCCACAAAGAAGAGGTGATCGTGTCTTCGTGAAGTGTAGGGATGTATGTTGTACCTCTTTAGTGTTCATATTTTTTGCTCCCTTGCCCCTGAATCACCTTTGTTTTTTCCCCCCTCAGTGGTGGTCCTCCTCTTCTACCTACATTTATTCCTCACTTTGTATCCCTTTTATCTTCTATTGTTTGTTCCTATTCACACCATCCTCTATCCTAGCATCCCTTCACCCCTTCACCTTCCTTGTCACCCCTTCATCCCTCCACCTTCATTGTCACCCCCTCACCCCTCACCCTTGACCCTTCCCACCCGTACAGGTCCCGGATGAGTGCGCGGGACTGCTTCGAACACCCCTGGATGAAGGCTGATCTCAGCAAGGCCAAGATCCCGCCCCAGCCGCCCCTCAAGCCTCCCACCTCCCTCCCCCTCACCAACATCAACACGCCTATGGACTTCCCGTCCCCCTCCGCTCCGCCCCTCGTCCGCCTTGGCTCCAGCGTGCCCTCCCCGTCCCTCATGTCAGCACTCTCAGACATGATCACTTCCTCAGGCGACCGCGACCCCCACGCCCGCTCCTGCACCTCCCTCAGCAACACTCCCGTCATGCTCACGCCCACCACCACCACGCCTGCGGCACTCACTCCCTCCGGTACCACGCCCACCATCCTAACGCCCATGAGCTCCTCCCCGCGGGACATCGGCCTGCCGCCCATCCACCCTCTATCTGGCCCCAAGTCCTCAGCCGTCAACTCCGCCTACTCGTCCACCAACTCGCTGTACCGCGGAGGCTCGCGCCAGAGCCTCGACCGCGCCAGGAGTCTTTCAAAGTCTCGCGAGGTGCTCTCCGAGAGGATGCAAATGTCCAATCAGAAGAAGACTCTCTCTAAATCCCGCGAGAGGCTCCACGAGGGACGTCTGGGCCTCTCAAGGTCACGCGAAGATCTGTGGGCCCTCAGGTCCTTCTCTCACTCCGACGAGGCTCTGTCGGTGTTCAACTGGTTGACTGAAGACGACTCGATACACAGGAGCTGCAACAATGTGTTCTTACCGATGCTGCCGATGCTGGACGAGAACAGAGTGTCGGGTCGCCTCTACAAGAGTCTGGCGTCCATCGACAAGATCGATGAGGTGGGCACGGAGGCCAGCGAGGCAAACGAGAGGTCCAGTTTCTTCGACTCGAGATTTTCCATCAACGACGAGGAGTACAACCACCTCATCACCACGTACAACACCGCCGTCAACAGCCACAGGGGCGCGGCGGCTCAGGGACGGACCAAGCACGGCCGTCCCAAGAGCCCAGTGCCCGAGCGGGGACGGCTGCGGAACACGGAGCATAAGGGAGGTCGGGGCGCCTCGCCGTGCCAAAAGTCCTGCCCGAGACACACCCGATCCGAGCCACAAAAATCCTCCAAAGTAAACCGGCCCGACAGGACGAAGCGCGAGGTCCATAAGAGGCGTAAAGGCAAGAAGGAGAAGGAGAAGCAAAGGACAGAATCCCCATGCATGAAACACCAACCAACAGACGCCGACACGAACAGAAACAATGACAAGCCAACGGACAAGGCGGCGACAGGCAGCCGCGCCCCGTCCCCAAACAAGCGACGCGGCTCAGTCTCCCACATCGAGCAGAGGATTCAAGAGAGACACGAAAGACAGCAAGAAAAACTAGAGAGACAAGAGAAATTGGAAAAACAAGAACGGCAAGAGAAGCAAGAAAGAAGGGGATCCGGGAAGAGCGGCGCCTCGACACCTAAACGACGCGACTCAGACGACAAAAACGCAAACCGGGAGAAGCAGCAGAACACGGGGAACAGGAGCAGCGAGGCGAGCGCGGGCAAGGTGACGAGCAGGAGCACCTCGCCACCCAAGCGGACCAAGGTGACCAAAACAAAGTCCACCAGCAGCGAGGCTTCCCCGAGCTCCTCGCTGGAGAGTGTCAAGGAGAGTTCAGAATGGAAGCGACGAACCAGCAGACCCAGTGAGCCGCGGGTGGAGCCGAGGCCGAGGAAGGGATCCTCCGGAGCCTCCAGCCAGACGGCGGAGAAGAAGCCCGACATGGACGAGGCCTACGTGTCGCTGGAGGAGCCTGTGGACGACGGCATCTTCAGCAGGAGTGAAAGTATGGACAGTTCAAATACTTTAGAGTCAGACCACACCGTGCGCGCCACAGACACCTCCTCGGACACCCTGGACTCCATCTTCAACACCTCGGGCATCCTGGAGAGCCTAGAGATGGCGTGCAAGGAGGTCCTGGAGAAGCCAGTGCAGATCCAGCTGTCGGAGAAGCACGAACTCGAGATATCGAAGGACAAACAGGCAACGGCGGAGAGCGTGGCGGCGGAGGTGAGGCCTTCGGGGGACTGCGTGACCGAACTGTCCGCCATCAACGAAGAGGAGGACGATAAGGTTGCCTTTGCCCGATCTGTGTCCACCAGCAGCGACATCGGCAGCATGCTGAGCGAGAACAGCGAGGCCGATAAGGAGGAGGGCACCGCCGCCCACCCGAAGCCCCAGGAGCCGGAGCACCACCTGCCGCCGTCCACATGGAAGAAGCGCGGCAGATCCATGAGCATGCAGCCCACCCAGCCGCTGCCCTTCTCCCACCTCCACCTGTGCAGGTCTAACTCCTTCAACTTGGGCATGCCCATCGAGAACCTGGTGGCGGCGCCCTGGGGGACCGTGTGCTCAGGGGCCATCAGCCGCGCTCTCGAGATGTTCAAACTTGACCCCACTGACTTGACCGCGTTTGGCAAAAGCGTACTGGAGCGGCGGACGTCGCTGCAGACTCAGTAGCGGCACAAGGGTCGCCGCTGTTGGTCGTGTACAAAGGCGTGGTGCGACCCAAGACTTGTGTGCCAAGCGACGCCCTGACGCGCCGAGCTTTGTGATAACATTACGTTACTTTCCCACATGACGAATCCAACTGAGGCTACGTGACGGCTTCTGCAGGAGGCTTCAGGACTCGCCTCCCCTGGCCGCATTGAGGCCCCGGGGGGCGCGAGGAGGAGTGACTGTGCGACAAGATGGAGGAGGGAGCCGACGGGAGGCCGACCAGTGATACAACTAAGGCAATATTGAGGCTTTTGCAATAATACTTGTGATGTACTTGTCTCTCCGTGCCTCTTACGGATATTTATGTAAGTCAAGTTAAGGTTATTGTTACGGACTACATAGTGGACGTTTGATTCCTCAATCTGCACTTTTTAGGAAGTGGCCGGAACACCTATGGTAAACAGCTTTAAGCTATGTACATAAACACTCCTCGTTAGCACGTAAGGTTCCCGGGATGGTGGCGGCTTTGTCTGGGCCGGCGGGCCTGCGCTCTCTTCCTGCGACGCGTCGACTGTAACACACCTCTACTTTGGGCCTTATATTCACCTGTTACAAAACCTGCTTAACAACCACTACCCTAATTGTGTAAGTCAAGTCTGAGTCATCAGTACTTGGGGGAGACCCGCGGCGGACGCCCTCCCTGCAGGGAGGCTGCGGGGCGGCGGGCCTTCCCCGCACCGGAGGCTGCGGCCCCTACTAACACACGCTCCGAGGCATACTTAAGCGAACTGATGCGAGTCCTGCTAGTCAGCGTACCATTAGCTTTCATGAGGGTAGTGACGCCGAGGCCGCGCCCAGCCCGCGACCCACGCCGGCAAGCATCCGGCGGAGGGCGGCGCGTGGATGGGCAGGTGGTGACGCCCGCACTGGGGGGTAGGGTGGGGATGGGCGGGGAGGATAATGGGGATGGGCGGGGAGTATAGTGGGGATGTGCGGGGAGGAGGGAGGAGGAAGGAGATTTGGTGGCGCAAAAACAAAGGAGAAGGAGGGAAGAAGGGGAGTCAAGGTGAGGGAAAAAGGAGGGTGGAGGGATAGGGAAGGGAGGAGAGGTGAGGGAAGGGATGGGATAGGGCAGAGGCAGGCGAGGGAAGGGATGGGATAGGGCAGAGGCAGGCGAGGGAAGGGGCAAAGGCGGGGGAGGGAAATAAGGAGATACTGTAAATAATATTGTAAAGAAGGGTTAACTGCTGTACAAATGTTAACGACGGATGATAATGGAGATGGGGAGTGAAAATATGGGTGAAGAAAAGGATGGAGAGAGATGGATGAAGATGGATTATGAAGACTGACAGAATCAATGAATGACTTTCTGGATGAATAACCTTGTAGATAACCCTTACACTTGAATATATGAATGAGTGCTTACCTCGTAGGATACAAGAATGAATGAGTAAGTAGACGGATGAATGGAAGGAGGAGTGAAAGAAAAAACGAAGGACGAATATGAATGGCGGATGAGCGAAGTGAAGGGGATGAATGAAGGAATATGAATAGATAGAAATATCAATGTAAATCAGGGAATGAGTGAATGAGAAGATTTTCAGAAGGCAAATGAGTGAATGAGGAAGTGAAGAATGAGTGAATGCATGGCAGGGGCGGGGCGGGGCGGGGCAGGGGGGAGGAGGAGAGAACAGAAGGACAGAGGACTTAGCTTAGAAGGAAGGGACGGGGGGGGGGGGGGGGGGGGACAGATTTATACGGGGCTGGGGATGTGGGGGGTCGTAGGAGGGGCGGGTCAAGCCACTCAATGTCCCGGGCCCCCAAGGCAGGACGGGGCAAGGCAGGGCGGGGCGGGGCGGGCAGGGTCGCCGGCGTCACACGGTATCAAGTCAGCTATAACCAAAGTAGGTGTACAGAACATACATTTTTATTTCTCGTGTTAAGGTTAATGTTAATCGTGTTTAAAAAAAAGAATAAATAAATTACGGTGTTCCAGGATGCAGAATTATTGGATATATACATAAATAAATACAAATATATATAAATATGTAAGCACACCACTGAGGGTTTTGATTTCTATCCTTTGCTATAATCCTGTCCTATCCTATAATATAATCCTGTCTTTACCCGTTGTTAACCCCTTGAGGCCCAGAACAGTTTCCGTTGTAATTTGACTACCACTAGACTGTTCTAATGAGATAAGATTTTCATCCTATCTAGACACTTTGCAAGTACCAACTACAAGGTTATTGACTATACAAAGCGCCGCCACGTCAGCACGAACTAGGCGGACTCGAACCGCTGACCGAATGCGCAGGGACGCTACACATTGCAAGCTCACGTCTCTACCAACCTTGCCGCCCTGACGGACCTATGCTAATGAATGTAAGCACTATTTTATAGATATGACCTGCTTAGTACCCTTGTCTACTAGCTAATTTGGTATATTAAGCTACTTTTCGCAATGGCTAACTGACGATTTTATATAACAAAGGAAAAATCTGGGCGTGAAGGGATTAATGATGAACTAGAATGTTGTTTACCTGCGGCAGCCTGACACCTGGCTGCCTCAAGGGCACGCGGAGCTATGTTGAGCGTGAAGAGTCGTAACCCGATGCCTTGATTATGATATTTGTGCAAGTTACAGGCGAGGGACACACACACACACACACACACACACACACACACACACACACATACACACACACACACACACACACACACACACACACACACACACACACACACACACACACACACACACACACACACACACACACACACACACACACACACACACACACACACCTGGCGCGCCATAACTCAAGATCATTTACACTCCTAATACGTAACATTCAAAATAGACTTCATAAGAACGCCATCCTTACCTAGTTATTCACCCATGGTCTTGTCCACGCGAGTCGGACTCGCGATCGCCAGTTACACCCTCCCGGTGCGAGCTTGGAGCTCATTATTACCGATCTTTGGACAATGCTGGGACCTCACACACCACACCCCCCTATCCCCTTGCTCAAGAGGGACAGTAAGCGTCCGAATTTGTCAGTGAAAAATCCCCGGGAGTAGTGAGGATTCGAACCAGCTACCACAGAATGGCAGGCCAGCACGCTATCAACTTGACCATCGTGGCGGTGTAATGTATCGGGTTAGTACATTTATAAAGAAATATAAATGCAAAATAAATAAATAACATCACTCAGATAACAATAACGTATCATCAACACACAAAAGCAACAACCCCGGGGTAGTAGTCACCTGGGGGAGGCACGGGGCAGTGAGGAGTCACAGGTAAAGGTAAGGGTAGTGCCCGTGACCTTGAAGCACCAAAGGGCACCCGGACAGCCAGAGCGACGCAGCAATGATGACTCAACGCACCCAACCTCCTTCCTGTAATTGCCGCCTCTATATACAGTACGTATATGTATGCATGTAGCAAGATCTAAATAAAAGAGAGAGAGAGAGAGAGAGAGAGAGAGAGAGAGAGAGAGAGAGAGAGAGAGAGAGAGAGAGAGAGAGAGAGATATGAGGACTGATTCACACTGCCTGGTTACTTCTCTTGACAATGGAGGGAGGGAAGGAAAGAAGGCATGGAGGGGGAAAAAAAGGAGGGGTGGAGGGAAGAAATGGAGGGAAGAAAACATTGGCGTAGCTACGGAGGGGGGCATGGGGGGGCACGTGCCCACCCATGAGAATCCAGTGCCCCCCAGGTACCCCCCCCCCCCACTGCCCATGGCTGCCGTATTCTGTATAATGCTCTAATACCCACCACTGATCTGATCCCAGAATATGCCCTTACAGCATCCTCCTATGTCACATCAGACCCACTGAACTCCGCTTGCCTAGTGCACCCCCCCCCCATACTCAGCTGTGACCCCCAGGTGCCCCCTATTGATAGATACCTAACTACGCCACTGCTCGCCGTGACGCCTTGTTACAGGTACACCACGGGATAATTACTCGTTAACTAAGCGTCAACATTCTTGGCACTAACGCGACTGTTTGGTGGTTGCAGTTATACGCCACATCTTAATCAAAGCACACATCACATCACACATCACACGGCGATGATACGCCACATCTTAATCAAATCTTAATCAAATCAAATAAATCCTTAACTTTACTATTGTGATAAGTAAGTCCACTTCATATCTTAACTTAATATTTACTAAGTCACATTTATAGGTGGGAGGGTAGAGGTTATACCGCCTAGATATCTCAAACTGAAAGTAAGAGACGCCGTCATCGAGGAGGGAAGGGGAGAGATGGGAGGAGGCGGAGGATTGGGGGGTTAAACCTCAAGAAACAAGAGTGGGGAGTCGGGGATGAATGGGGGGGGGGGGGTTATGGCATCAAGAAAGTCACTAACTCAGTAACCTCATAGCCTTTCCTTCATCATATCGTGTTTCTCCATTTACCTTACAAAGTGCCATGAACAAACATTTAAATAACCTCACTCAGTCCTACACACACGATGAATGAAAGAAATATCACAAGGAAAACATGATGACACACAAGATGGCTGGCTACTCCTGTCATGGCAACAGCAGCTCCGTGGGCCTCCTACACCTCACTTCCGGCCTGCTTCACTTCCTGCGACCTTCACCCGGCCTGCCCGAAGCTTACAGGCAGCCATGGTACCTTAACACACCACAACACAAACGGTAACACCATAGCTGGATACGCGAACCCTATAAATGCGTTACAGAACACACAAATAGATGTAAACGACAGACCACTCGTCCTGCGCGCCGCCGCCACCACCACCGCTGCCAGGCCGCTCCTGCCTCCCGCTGAAGTTCACGAGGCAAGTACCAAACGACTCGCACAGCCTCGACACTTAAGTTTCATTTCACAGTTTTCTCCTTGATTCTTGTACTGTGATTTGCTTAACTTGTGTCTATCGTGAGCTTTGGGTTCTATTTGATGACAGTAAACGTGCCAGATATATGTATACCTTGATTGTTGAAAGAATTACCATCACAATCACGCCAGTAATTAACTATGTTTCAATTGTTTCGAAGTGTCTCTGAGATGTATGAAGAAGAGAGAGAGAGAGAGAGAGAGAGAGAGAGAGAGGAGAGAGAGAGAGAGAAGAGAGAGAGAAGAGAGAGAGAGGAGAGAGAGAGAGAGAGAGAGAGAGAGAGAGAGAGAGAGAGAGAGAGAGGAGAGAGAGATGAGAAGAGGAGGAGAGGAGAGAGAGAGAGAGAGAGAGAGAGAGAGAAAAAAAAATCATGTTCAGTTTGTCAATAAACTTTATTATTATTTTTTTATTTTTGAGATCGGGAAATAGGAAGATTAAATCAAACTCCCGACCAGTGGCGTAGCTACGGGGGGCACGGGGGGGCACGGGGGGGCACGTTCCCCCCATGAAAATCCAGTGCCCCCGACTGGCCATATTCTGCCTCCGTATTCTGTATAACACTCTAATACCCACCACTGATCTGATCTTAAACTATGCCCCTATACCCCTGTGTGTGACATCAGAATGCTCCTGCGCTCCGCTTGCCTAGTGCACCCCCCCCCCCCCCATACTCAGCTGTCCCCCCCCAGGTGCCCCCCATTGATAGATACCTAACTACGCCACTCGAAGAAAAGGAGGGATGGAGGAAAGAAAAGGAGGGAAGGAGGGAAGGAAGGGAGGGAAGGAGGGAAAGAAGGGAGGGATGGAGGGAAGAAAAGGAGGGAAGGAGGAAAGAAGGGGGGAAGGAGGGAAGGAAGGGAGAGATGGAGGGAAGGAAGGAAGGGAAGGAGGGAAGGAGGGAAGAAAAAGGCGGGAAGGAGGGAAGAAAAGGAGGGATGGAGGGAAGGAAGGGAGGGATGGAGGGAAGGAAGGGAGGGATGGAGGGAAGGAAGGGAGGGAAGGAGGAAGGAAGGGAGGGAAGGAGGGAAGGAAGGGAGGGATGGAGGGAAGGAAGGGAGGGAGGAGGGAAGAAAAGGGAGGGAAGGAGGGAAGAAAAGGCGGGAAGGAGGAAAGGAAAAAGGCGGGAAGGAGGGAAGGAAGGAAGGGAAGGAGGGAAGGAGGGAAGAAAAGGCGGGAAGGAGGGAAGAAAAGGAGGGATGGAGGGAAGGAAGGAGGGATGGAGGGAAGGAAGGGAGGGAAGGAGGGAAGGAAGGGAGGGATGGAGGGAAGGAAGGAAGGGAAGGAGGGAAGGAAGGGAAGGAGGGAAGGAAGGGAGGGAAGGAGGGAAGGAAGGGAGGGATGGAGGGAAGGAAGGGAGGGATGGAGGGAAGAAAAGGCGGGAAGGAGGGAAGAAAAGGCGGGAAGGAGGGAAGGAAGGGAGGAAGGAGGGAAGGAAGGGAGGGATGGAGGGAAGAAAAGGCGGGAAGGAGGAAAGGAAGGGAGGGATGGAGGGAAGGAAGGGAGGGATGGAGGGAAGGAAGGGAGGGAAT
>JACEEZ010021647.1:55000-60000 GCA_016584305.1 Chionoecetes opilio
AAAATGGTGTCCTTCCTTCTTGGTCAACAAACGTGGATACACAAAGTATCCCTGCTTTCTCTGTATGTGGGATAGCAGAGCTCGAGAGAAGCATTGGGTTCAGACGAATTGGCCTCCGAGATCTGATCTTAAACCTGGAGATCCTAACATTGTACATGAGCCACTTGTTGACAGGAAGAAAAATAATATTCCCACCTCTGCACAATAAAACTAGGTCTCATGAAACAATTTGTAAAAGCATCGTCAACTGATGGCGACTGTTTGAAGTACATCATCTTGGCATTTCCTGGACTGTCAATTGAAAAAATCAAGGCCGGTGTGTTTGATGGTCCACAAATTCGACAGCTCATCAAAGATGAACATTTCAACGGTACTATGTCAGACCTTGAAAAAGAATGCTTGGCTATCATTCAAAGACGTCGTCAAGAACTTTCTTGGAAATACACGTGCAAGTAATTAACAGAAATTGTCAGAAAACTATTGGAGAGCTACAAAGCTCTTGGTTGCAACATGAGTATTAAAGTACATTTTTTGCATAGCCATCTTGCCCAAATTTCCGGAAAATCTTGGTGCTGCTAGCGACGAGCAAGGTGAACGATTTCACCAAGATTTGAAGGTTATGGAAGAACGTTACCAGGGTAGATGGGATGTGCATATGATGGCTGACTATTGTTGGAGCATCAAACGCGATAGTTCTCAAGTTGAACACTCCAGACAAAGCTACAAACGTAAATTTTTACCTTAACCTGCACACAATTATAGCCTTATCCTTTCTAAAAACATGATAATGTTAAATAAACATTCTATTCATGCCTATTTCTTTCATTTTTCATTGTATGTTAACATTTGCAACTTTTTATAAAATAAGCACTGTTACTGTTATGTACAGTATTTTTCATATTTTTTAAGAAAACGAAAATCCTACAGTTCAAAAACTTGACGTTTTAGAGAAAAACTGAGATCAGTTTTGGATTCAGCACCCAAAAATTACTTAATAACAAGTGTCAGACCTAACTCAACAAAAAATTGTTCCCCAGTGAATTATCCACCAGTGCTATTCTATCTCCACACAGATCAATAATATTGCTTTCATTTTTCCTTCTATCCTTTGAAAATATACAGCATTCCGTCTTTACTTGATTAATTAATAAATTCAATGTTTCTAACTTTTCCTTAATCTCAGCATATAATATACCTAAAGTCTCTGAAGTATCTGCAAGAACAATTAGATAGTAGATTAGTACAATTAGATTAGTAGTAGTAGTAGTAGTAGTAGTAGTAGTAGTAGTAGTAGTAGTAGTAGTAGTAGTAGTAGTAGTAGTGTGTGGTTTGGTGGTGGTGGTGGTGGTGGTGGTGGTGGTGGTGGTGGTGGGTGTGGTGGGTGATGGTGGGGTGGTGGTGTGGTGGTGGTGGTGGTGGTGGTGGTGGTGGTGGTGGTGGTGGTGGTGGTGGTGGTGGTGGTAGTGGTGGTGGTGGTGGTAGTGGTGGTGGTGGTGGTGGTACACTATCTTCTCATCAAAGTAACTTAGAACCTTTTTCATCATATCAAATCAGCGACAAAAAGGAGTTCGATTGTTCTATACCTAAGTAACACAAACCTAAAAACACAAGCATACAACACAGATGACAAACACACACACACCACACACACACACACACACACAACAACACACACACACAACACACGCATCACACACATCACACACAACACACAACATATACAAACAACACACAAAAAATATTACATCAGGTATGCACACTTTAGGATACAGGTGAGGTTTGAATAAATATTAAAATTTGCACCAACCGAAAAAAAATAGAAGCTCGCACATGGGAAGACAAGGACAGTGGAGAAAAAAATAAAAATAAAAATAAGAAAAAAAGAGTAAAGGATTTGTTATCATTTTATCCAGTCTTTTTGCTTTTGAGAGAGAGAGAGAGAGAGAGAGAGAGAGAGAGAGAGGAGAGAGAGAGAGAGAGATGAGAGAGAGAGAGAAGAGAGAGAGAGAGAGAGAGAGAGAGAGAGAGAGAGAGAGAGAGAGGAGGAGAGAGAGATAGTAGGTGTGTGTGTGTGTGAAGAGAGAGAGGGTAGAGAGATGTGAATATTGAGAGAAGCACAGAGGAGGAGAGATGAAGGAGCGAGAGAGAGAATGAGAGAGAGAGAGACGAAGAGAGAGAGAGAGAGAGAGAGAGGAGAGAGAGAGAGAAGAGAGGAGAGAGAGAGAGGAGAGAGAGAAGAGGAGAGAGAAGAGATAAGAATATAAGGAAGCTACAAGAGGCCGTGAAACCTACAGTGGTAGTTCCTGTAGAGAGAGAGAGAGAGAGAGAGAGAGAGAGAGAGAGAGAGAGAGAGAGAGAGGAGAGAGAGAGAGAGAGAGGAGAGAGAGAGAGAGATGAGAGAGAGATGAGAGGAGTGGAGAGAGAGGAGGAGCAAGGAGAGCGAGAAGAGAAAGAATAATGGAAGTACAAGAGCGTGACACAAGTGGTAGTTCCTGTAGAGAGAGAGAGAGAGAGAGAGAGAGAGAGAGAGAGAGAGGAGAGAGAGAGAGAGAGAGGATGAAGAGAGAGAGAGAATATAAGGAGTACAGAGGCGTGAACACACGTGAGTTCCTGAGAGAGAAAGGAGAGAGAGAGAGAGAGAGAGAGAGGAGAGAGATGAGATGGGAGAGAGGAGAGAGAGAGAGAGAGAGAGAGATAAGAATATAAGGAAGCTACAAGAGGCCGTGAAACCTACACGTGGTAGTTCCTGTAGAGAGAAAGAGAGAGAGAGAGAGAGAGAGAGAGAGAGAGAGAGAGAGAGAGAGAGAGAGAGAGAGAGAGAGAGAGAGAGAGAGAGAGAGAAAGATACTACTCCCACAATACGTATAACATTTTATTTTATTTTTATTTAAAGTTACTAATAATCAAAGTGGTTTAAAGGGATTGATTACATTAAGGCAGCTACTATACTCCCAAAATGCTAATCTAAACTTATAGCGGGTTTATATTGCGAGTCTTTCCCTTCCCCTTCACAGTTTTCGTAGTGTAGTGGTTATCACGTGCGCCTCACACGCGCAAGGTCCCCGGTTCGATCCCGGGCGAAAACAGATGGTCTTTTTTTTATACTGCTGTTGCGTAGTATACTGCATTATATATTTATCTTGTATATATGTGTCGTGAAATACTTGTACTGTGTTATATATTTAATCGTATTGGTGGTGGTGGTGGTGGTGGGGTGGTGGTGGTGGTGGTGGTGGTGGTGGTGGTGGTGGTGGTAGTAGTATACGATGGTAGATAAGATGGTAGTAGTAGTAGTAGTAGTAGTAGTAGTAGTAGTAGTAGTAGTAGTAGTAGTAGTAGTAGTAGTAGTAGTAGTAGTAGTAGTAGTAGTAGTAGTAGTAGTAGTAGTAGTAGTAGTAGTAGTAGTAGTGCGCAGGACATAACAGGAGGCAAGGTAAGGGACACCATTGGATGTCTTACATGATGCAGGTATTGGCGTCAAGGGTAATGGGATACCCTGACGCAACCTTCCCTAACACACCGCACATCAGGACAAGGCACTGAATCTTGTCTAATGTTTTATAATCAATATGTAATAGAAGTTATGTCACCATCACTGTCACCCACCCTGAGTCAAATCATGAATCCCTCTGTCAGTAATAGTGATGTGGTGAGAAGGCCTGGTGCTGTACCTGTGTGCTACCTGTGTCCCTGCCAATCACCAGTACGGCTGTTAGGGTGTGACAGCCTCATACTACCGTGGTCATTACACTAGTGATTACTATATTACTTATCTTACTATTGATCATTACTACGCTCTTTTTTTCTTTTTTTCTCAAGGGACTGGTCAAGGGTAGAACAAGAAGTCACGGATTCAAGCTGGAAAAGCGTAGATTTAAAAAGGAAATAGGGAGAAACTGGTTCACAAATAGGGTGGTGAATGATTGGAATGGACTCAGTCGTCAAGTGGTTAATGTGGAGTCAATATGATTCTTTAAAAGGAGTCTGGATAAATTCATGGATGGGGAAGAGAGGTGGATGTAGGTAATGTTAAGTAACAGGAACTACCTCGTGTAGGTCTCACGGCCTCTTGTAGCTTCCTTATTTTCTTATGTTTTTACGTTAAGGACACAAAAAAGTAGGTAACAAAAAGCTCGCTATCTGCCAGTCCCTAAGAGCCAGGACATCATGGGTTCCAATACTGTCATGAACGGTATCAAACACGAGAGAGGTGTTCCCGCCCTCTACGTCCACACTCAGTAAATAAGGGGTATATTAAGGGTAGAATTGTTACATCGCACCATCACTACCCTTTTTAAACCCTATGTCAGGCTGGAGGGTAGATGCTGCTGATTATACCTTCACTACCCTTTAATCTACCCTTTTAGACGAGATGCTGAGAAAGTTATTGGGGTTGGAAAAAGGGTATAGTTAGGGTTGAAAAGGGTATATTTGTAAGGGTAGAAAAAGAGTAGCAGTATTTCATCACTACAAACACCCTTTTTCTACCCTTTTCCTACCCTTCTTTTCTAAGAGTGTATATAATGGTATAGTGTTACACGGGAGAACACTGCCCACTGTCATCATAATTTCACACCAGTTTCGCAGCTGCTTTGCTCTCTGGCGATAGATTTCTGAACTAATAATAGCATCACCTTAAACGGTAATAGAACTAAACTAGCTTACTTAATACTAACTAAACTTAACTAGCTTTCAGACTTGTGGTGACTATGCTGCCCTCTGACGGAGAGTTTCTGAATCACCGAGTGCATAACATTGCCCTTTACTGATAACCTTTCCATTGTATTGAACGACTTCCCTGCTTTCTGGCGACGGATTTCTGAGGTGAACATCGCCCTTTATCAGTCAGGTTTCAAACTAGTTTTGGCCAACTTCCCTGCCGTCTGCTGCACTGCCTTCTGGTGGCATATTGCACAGTTATAACAGTTGTCTTAAAACAGTTATCTTATTACTGTATACTTATAACACTTATAACAGTTGTCTTATACTAGTTATCTTAT
>JACEEZ010021647.1:67500-77500 GCA_016584305.1 Chionoecetes opilio
TAACAAATTTTTCTTCTATTTGTCTATCTATAAACCTATTAATCCTAACCCTCCTCTGCACGACCACTTCCCTCCATCATGTCTCTTAGGATCATCTTTATAATGGTCGTCTCCACCCAACCAAAGCCACAACTCAAGCGCACAACGATCATAATCTAGTTTGGGGAATCTTTTATTGTCGTCCACCGATTTCTGGCACAAAACTAATGATTTACGAACCGAGCACGACCGCGTAGGATTAAGGGGGGGGGGGAGGAGGAGCTGTCTGGGGGGGGGAGGGAGGAAGAGGCAGAAGATGGGGTAGAAGGAGAGGCAGAGGGGGAGGGAGAGGAGGGGAGGAGGGGGACAGAGAAGCTTGTTTTGGCTTTAATGTCCACTAATATATCATAAAAATAGTTTAGCCAGAGAAGCAAAACGCGTCAAATTCTTCACCCAACCACTCCAGCGGCCTTCATCCTGCTCTCGTATCCTGCCACTCGCTCACTCGCTCCTCAACTCGCTTCAGGGAACTTATAACCAAGATTACCTGGTCATCTAAAAGTCAATTGATCTAGCTTATAATCACATAGTTTTACCTGCCCTGTGTAATCTAATGGACCTGTGTGTTGTTAGCATCGAGTGTGAGATGTGACGGCAGGGAACGAGGGACCAGGGCAGGAATGAAGAGAGAGGCGCGGGGAAGGGAAGTCACTAACCAAATAATAAGAAATATAATTAATGATAAAATGATTATTGGAAGAGGAAGGAAGGAAGGAGCGAGAAGCGAGAGGCAAGGAGCGAGCTATGCAATATGATACCTAGCAAGCACGGGTCACGCCTCAGCACTGTACACAAGATTGGACCTTGCATATGCCCTTAAATATCCACGGTGCTTGGTGTCCCTGGTGGCACCCTTAGGACGCCACCTGGTCTAAGGGCGCCTCGCATGTCTACAACCACAGGAACTACCACGTGTTGGTCTCATGGCCTCTTGTAGCTTCCTTATTTTCTAATGTTCTTATGTAACCACTACGAAGGACCATAAACCTACACGAATACTATTTTCCTCTTAGAATCGCTCCATTTTCCGTCCCACTTGAAAACCACACACACCACACACACACACACACACTACCTCATAAAAGCCATGCATACTATAAAATATCGTATATAGTCCCAGGCGAGGTATAATACTAGAAGCAAAATGAGTCATACAAGAATACAAGGTAATGAATATAGAAAGAAAATATGGATGAATAATGGAAACTAAAGTAAATAACGAAGCATTGAAAGAAACGGTGAGAACAACAGCAAAACAATACACCTTATTCAAACCCCACCCTCGTCACAACACACACACACACACACACACACAACCTGTCCCATTCAACCCTTCCCCGCCCCGCCCCGCCCCTTAGATCGCCCTCCCCATCCTATTCCTCCATTAATCACGAGTAGCCAGGCTTTTAATGGCCCCGATAATGGCCCGCTGCTCCCTATTTGGCCCGTGACATCCAACTCAGAGAAAACCTTAGAAAACTACAACGGAGAGGACCAAGTATGAAAATGTGTCAGTGTTTGGGATATAAAGAACAGGTAAAGAACAGGTGTACAGGTGTGTCAGGCCAATTATGCTTAACCGGACAGGTAAATGGACCCTCTTTACTCCACTCCTTCCTTCCGTCCGTGTTTATATTTCATCGGTAAAATAATGAGATGTGAAGATAGATGCCTCCTCGTCGCCATGTTTAATATTCGGCCCTGAAATTTAACCCCGAATGGTAAATGAGAAGTGAGGATTTGGATAAACGGGGATACTATAAGGCAGTTCATTCAAGGCTGTATTTACTTTTTTAGTCTTTGCTTACATAACTGGAAATAATGAACTAGTGAGCAGGTAGGTAAGTCCTAAGGGTGTTATCTCATAGTTATGTAAGACTATACCATTACTAGCAAAGTTGTAAATACATGAAAGAAGCGAGAATAGTCTAAAGAATAATTACTAAAAAAAATAGCTGGAGTTAATCTCAAATTAAAGGAAATCAAAGAACTTTAATTTCCTTGTATTTATTACCCACCCCTTCACGCCCAGATCTTTCCTTGGCTATATAAAATCGTCTGTTGTTAGCCATAATATAACGAAAAGTAACTTAATACACCAAATTAGCTAGTCGACAAGGATACCCAACAGGTCATATCGATAAAACATGGCATATATTCATTGAAATCGTATTATGGTAGCCAAATTACAATGGAAATTACGTTCTGGTCGTATAAGGGTTGTCCACCCTTATTTTATTTACTTATATATACGTGAGGAGGAAGAGAAAAGCATATTTGTGTGATGATGATGATGATGATTACACCAATGACTGACGCTAGACAACACATACAAACAACAACAAAACAACAACAGCAAGACTGACTGTATCAAACACACACACACACACACACACACACACACATACACACACAAGCAAACAGAGAAAGGACCGTTCAAACATCACACACTTTCCTTCCTCTTCCTCTTCCTCCTCTTCCCTCCCCAATTCTCCCTCTTCCCTCCCCCTCCTCCCCTCCCCCCCTCCCCATCCCTTCACCTGCCTGTCCCACCCCCACACCTAACTCCCCGGAGCCTCATTACCGTCACCTACACGAGGACCTCACGTAACTCACTCTTTTTGCTTCCTCCTTCCCGCCCTCACAACCTCGCCTCCTAATTTAACTGGACACCCCAATACCCTTGACTATAAACGATATAATCTGCTTGTGTGTGTGTGTGTGTGTGGTGTGTGTGGCCTTGTCGAGCCTTCCGAGCCAGTTGGAGTGTCCTGTGTGTGTGTGTGGTGTCTGTTGTCGTTGTGTGTGTGTGTGTGTGTCTGTGTGTGTGTGTGTCTGTTGTGTGTGTGTGTGTGTGTGTCGTGTGTGTGTGTTGTGTGTGTGTGGTGTGTGTGTGTGTGTGTGGTGTGGTGGTGTGTGTGTGAGGGAGGAGTGACGGAGAGAGAAGAGAGAGAGAGAGAGAAGAGGAGAGAGAGAAGAGAGAGAGGAGAGAAGAGAGAGGAGAAGAGAGAGAGAGAGAGAGAGAGGAGAGAGAGGAGAGAGAGGAGAGGAGAGAGAGAGAGAGAGAGAGAGAGAGAGAGAAAACAAAAATGACAAAAACCACTGTAACCTCCATCCCTGTCAGAAGCTGAAGAACACGCATTAAGCATTTCTTAGTGAAATTTCCCTTGCCACTTTAACAAACACATGACTCCCACACCTTCCCTCTATGTCCACCCGAGCACCACTAAGGGCACGGGGGGTGGGGGGGGGGGCAAGGCAGGGTGTTCTTCAGGCTTCCGGGGACACGGTACGGCGTTGGAGGCGCAGGAAATTGGAAAGGGATGGGAAGGGTTAGATTTGGGATGGGGATTGTCGGTTGGTTTTGGGAATTGTCGGTATTCGTGTGTGTAGGGTTTTTGGACTTTTAAGAGGTTAGTAAGAGAGTCGGGTTTCAATGTCTTTAAGAGCGGAACCGAGGATTCTTCGGGTGTTCAATGTATGTAAAAGTGCATGTTATTAACCATTCACGCCCAATCATCTTGTCTTAAAAAATGTATGTTGTCAGCAAAAGGGTGAGAGTATTATAACCGTCGGTTATGAATAATAATAAATAGAGTATAAAAGTTATTCCGCCGGGGATACAGAAAAAACAAAGATAAGACAAGCAAGGAGTGAAACTAAGTACAGAGCAAAAAAGAAAAAGGAAAAGTAAGGAATTAGGGGACATAGATAAAGACGATGAAGAGGGATGATGGAGTTCGTAGAGAGTCCACCCTGACGCTTAAATGAACACGGAGTGTCGAGGAATGAATAGTTAGGGACAAGACAGAAATAGGTATAAAAAAAAGCATTTATTGACACAGGAATCATCTAATGGTACAAATTACATGACATTACGTTCGAATCAAGGGGTCAGTCCGGAAGAACGTGTTAGTTTTTCAATGTTTGAGAAATGAGGAAATAAAGTTAATTCGGAGGAAATAATATATTTTTTGGGGTGGGGATGGAGGTTGGGGTTGGGGAAAAGGACGCTGTAGCCAGTGCGCCCGTGGTGCGTGTTCGGTGGCTTCGTTCGCTCCTGTCATAACCCCCATAGCATTCCCATCGATGAGGCCCTTTCCGGCAATAACCACTTATACTTTCCCAATCGGATGAGGCGCCTTTCCAGGGAATCATCGAGTAACTGTAACGTTTAAGGTCACGACCATTAGTGGGTGGACAGCGGGAGGGGCGGGTGGGAGAGGGACAGGGCGGGAGGAGAGTAGTGGGTGGACAGCGGGTGGGGAGACAGGGTTGGGCGGGAGAAGGAGTGGGAGGGGCGGACAGCGGGTAGGGACGACTTTGGTGGGTCGCAGGGTGTGTGTTGGGGTCGGATCATGTGTTCGACAGTGCGACACTTTTGCAGTCGTGTTCGTCAGCGGTCGTGTGGGATCCAGGATATCGTGTTCCCGACGAGGGCGACCACTTATAACAGTCGTGTATTGGATAGCAGCGGACAGTGATGGAAATACAGGAGTGGTGCATTAAAGGGACGCGTTTTCTCTGATGCAACACTGGGTAAGGTGCGAGGAATCTTACCAGGATGAGTGAATATTAAAAGGCTTTTCATATATAGTTGTCTCTGTTGTGTTAATGGATTTGAACTCGACGCGACCCTACAATGTGCTGAGTCATACACACACACACACACACACACACACACACACACACACACACACACACACACACACACACACACACACACACAAGCAAACAGAAAGGACCCTCGAGAAGCCAAATCTGGTCGTGATTCCATTGAGGCGTGTCAGTCAGGCAACAGACACCCTGAGAGGAGCGACCAAAGCAAGGCCGCGCCAGGACTTACGCAATCACAACACACACACACACACACAACACAAACACCATACACATACACACACACACACACACAACACACACACACACACACACACACACACACACACACACACACACACACACACACACACACAAGGTAGCAAAGGAAGCAAAATAAAAATGCAGATATGGAGACGGGACCATACGAGTGTAGTTCAGGCCCTACAAAATACAACTAGGTAAATACACACACACAGTGACACACACACACACACACACACACATACACATACACACACACACACACACACACACACACACACACACACACACACACACAATAACCCACCCACAAAACCCCCAAATCACCCCCCCAAACCCTCCACCCCCTCTACTTTTTCTAACCTATCCCCTCCTTTCTCCCCTAATCCAGCATCACGACGTTATCTCAGCATCTAATCGAGTCTTGCATCTGCCGCCCACCTACACCGCCTTCACCCTCCTCCCTACAACATCGCGCGGCCACCTAACATCCCAGGGTCGTGGACGGCTGATCGCACGTGTCCCTAGTGCCATCACGGGGGAATTAATCACCTATAGTCATACAACAAAAGGTGTGAGTTGTCCCTTCATGTCTAAAGGTGTGAAATCTCCTCTTAAAACAGGCCTTGAATGATCCTAATGCGGGGTGTGGGGGCTGGAAGGGGTGGGAGAGGTTGAGGACGCGGCTCCAACACGCACTAACCCCCCCCGCCCCAACCCCCAACCTTACACGTGCCCCGCCACCCCCACTAAAAAATATGTGACCACACTATTGATCAAAGGGACGACTCATGCACAAGGAAGTGCAGTGAGCCACGACGCCTTCAGGAAGACCGAAGGCTAGGGAGTCACTGCGAAGGACTTGAGAGGGAGAGGAACCAGGACTTTTATGAAGATAAGAACATAAGGAAGCTACGAGGATGCTTTGAGCTATAAGGATGGTTTAGAAGAGCGGGTCGGCCTTGATATAGGAACACTGTTAATTGCCCTTTGTTTATCAAATGTCGCCTAGGAATTAAAAGTATAGGAATGAGGATCAAGAGAAACAGGAATAAGTAGTGACGGAGTAATATGACAAGGGAACAGAATAACATCTTAACCCCTTGAAGCCCAGAACGTAATTGTCCTAGTACTTTGACTACCATAGCATGATTTTTGGTGACTATAAGCAATATTTTATAGATATGACCTGTTTAGTATCCTTGGCGACTAACTAATTTGGTATATGAAGCTACTTTTCGTAATTTCATGGCTAACAACATACAATTTTATATACTTATTAATGGAAAGATCTGGGCGTGAAGGGGTTACTATCCCTGTGTCCCCTTTTTCCTCTCAAGACACTGTAATCTCCCTGTCTATGGTAATGCTCGTATAAAAATAAATTATAGCTCTTAGAAATGTAGCTTTTTTAAATAGAACTCAAAGGAACAACATCTTAATATCCCTGTGTCTCCCTTCCTCCTCTCAAGACACTTCTCCCTCCCTGTCTATGTTAATGTTCCTCACTGCCTTACGACTGCTGTGTCCCTTCAGAGAGCTGTCAGGTTTTATTCATCGTAAATAATACCATGTACAGAACACGTCCAGCCCTTCACACACACCCTTGGCCAGCCTCCGCACGCCTCGCCGGAGACACCAAGGCAGTAAAAGTGTTAAAAGTGTGTGTGCAGGAAAACTAGTCAAATATTCCCTCAATATACGTAATAAACCCAACTTTTTTTTAAATCAATGTTATCACTGCCATCTATACGAGGAAGAGGGAGGAGATAACCATGTGAAGATAATTAGATCAAAACAAATATTCTCTCAACATACGTAAATAAATCCAAGTTTCTTATCTATGTTATCACTCCCATCAATACGAGGAAGATGTGAATGATAAGCATGTATAGACAAATAGATCAGAGGTCACTCGTTACATTGATTTATAACAGTGATACAAACATATAGGCTTATACTGGTCAATGTAAAGAGTCCTTAAATGCAGTAATGACCCATAAAGCAGTAACTAAAGGAAGCTTGCTACACCTCCACTTGTTGCCCATGAAGGAGATACACTGTTGCCATGTAATACAGAAACTCAAGGGGAAAAAATTATATATTCCCTCAACAGCCTCAAACAACTCTTGCAAATAGTCACCCATGCGATAAATCATACACCCACATGCAGTCCATAGTCAAGGCTAAGATAGAAATACATGATCGTATTAATTTATAACACTTACGAGACAATATGAAGAATAGCAAACTTCGTACAACATTATTTTTCGCTGAACACCCAAAAAACATCACAATTATGGCGAACTTACGAGGAATAAAAATGGAAAGAAAACATTTACAAGAACTGAAGATGATGAAAATAAAATGAATAAACTAATGATATGAAAAAGAAAAATATCAGTAAAATCAAGCAAATTACAAAAATATACAATAAAAAACTTCCCAGCAGTAGTTAAGAATTCAATAACCTGCAGAAGGAAGAGCAGGAAGCACAAGAACAACAGTAATAACACAAAAACCTAAAATAACCTAAACCAAAGTAAAATAAACCTAAAATAACTTCAAATAACCAAAAATAAACCTCAACTAACTTCAAATAACCAAAATTAAACCAAAAATAACTTCAAATAACCAAAAATAAACCAAAAATAACTCAAATAGCCAAAAATAAACCACAAATAACCTCAAATAACCAAAAATAAACCTCAAATAACATCAAATAACCAAAAATAAACCTCAAATAACCTCAAATAACCAGAAATAAACCTCAAATAACCAAAAATAAACCTCAAATAACCTCAAATAACCAAAATTAAACCAAAAATAACTTCAAATAACCAAAAAAAAAAAACTCAAATAACCAAAAATATACCTAAAATAACTTCAAATAACCAAAAATAAACCTCAAATAGCCTCACATAACCTAAAATAACCTAAAACTAAATAAAATAACCCTTCCCTCCCCTAACACTTCTCCCCATCCCCCTCGCCCTCCCCTCCCCCCCCCCGTCACCCTCCCATCTGAGCCAAGACAGAATTAAAGGAAGGGAGAGGGAGAGGTAGCATAGTCCCGTTCTCTATGCGAGTATGTGGTTTCTAAGTGAAGACGCTTGGCTGTAGCTCCGAAACTAACCATAGGAACTTCTCGAAAATACCCTCATTGTGATTCCCACGCAAAGTTACCTCTGACAGATCAAGTAAGCCAGTCCAACCCTATCAGTAACCTAACCTAACGTAACCTAACCTGACGGGTTCAAGAGTAAACGCCACATACTCTTCCAGAAAACGGGAACATGCGTCCCGTAAGGATCAACAGCACCTGCGTCATCGCCTTCTTCAGCCTCGCCGTCAGGAAGGTATTCAAGGGTCCTCATTAGAAAAGAAAACAGGTAGGAAGGTAGTTGCAAGGAAAGAGCGGGGGTGGGGTGTAGGGGGAGGGGGGAGGGGAGGGGGTGGGGTGTAGGGGGAGGGGGGATAGGGGAGGGGGAGGGGGGAGGTGTGCGCCATAAAGGAGAAGAAAAATAGCAAGTTTATGAGACTAATAAGGCAGACAATAATAAGAGGAATAATAATGTAAAATAACAAAGGAAATAATAAAGACAAATACGGAACGAAAAAAATCCTTGGCATTGAAATATAAGTCATGTGAAGGAGTAGGAATAGGGAACCGAAATATATGATTGAAAATAATGACTACAAATCTATAAATAAGTGTTGGAAATTATTAAAAAACAGAGGCACAGAAGAACAGAAGACTGATATCATAGCAACATTGATTCTGACCACTGCAAACGAATCAGGGAAAAAAGTAACATCGCATAGAACAAAAAGAGCCAGGTAGTATAACTGTTCCAAGACCGAATATGGAGGAGGAGGAAAACGATAAAATAAAACCCCACTAAAAAACTGTACATCATGAAACCTTATGTAGGTATTGGAAGAAAAAGAGTCAAGTAAAATCATTAGAACTCCATTTTGTCTTCGGAAGTAATCAAGAGTGAGAGAAAAGTAAAAAAGAAGCTAAAACTTAAATATAAAATAAAATCAAAAGTAAAAAGAAAATCGTTAGACAAAGTAGAGAAAATCCTTAGACAAAGTAGAGAAAATCCTTAGACAAAGCAGAGAAAATCCTTAGACAAAGTAGAGAAAATCCTTAGACAAAGTAGAGAAAATCCTTAGACAAAGTAGAGAAAATCCTTAGACAAAGTAGAGAAAATCCTTAGACAAAGTAGAGAAAATCCTTAGACAAAGTAGAGAAAATCCTTAGACAAAGTAGAGAAAATCCTTAGACAAAGCAAAGAAAATCCTTAGACAAAGCAGAGAAAATCCTTAGACAAAGCAAAGAAAATCCTTAGACAAAGTAGAGAAAATCCTTAGACAAAGTAGAGAAAATCCTTAGACAAAGTAGAGAAAATCCTTAGACAAAGTAGAGAAAATCCTTAGACAAAGTAGAGAAAATCCTTAGACAAAGTAGAGAAAATCCTTAGACAAAGTAGAGAAAATCCTTAGACAAAGTAGAGAAAATCCTTAGACAAAGTAGAGAAAATCCTTAGACAAAGTAGAGAAAATCCTTAGACAAAGTAGAGAAAATCCTTAGACAAAGTAGAGAAAATCCTTAGACAAAGTAGAGAAAATCCTTAGACAAAGCAGAGAAAATCCTTAGACAAAGTAGAGAAAATCCTGAGACAAAGTAGAGAAAATCCTTAGACAAAGTAGAGAAAATCCTTAGACAAAGTAGAGAAAATCCTTAGACAAAGTAAAGAAAATCCTTAGACAAAGTAGAGAAAATCCTTAGACAAAGTAGAGAAAATCCTTAGACAAAGTAGAGAAAATCCTTAGACAAAGTAGAGAAAATCCTTAGACAAAGTAGAGAAAATCCTTAGACAAAGTAGAGAAAATCCTTAGACAAAGTAGAGAAAATCCTTAGACAAAGTAGAGAAAATCCTTAGACAAAGTAGAGAAAATCCTTAGACAAAGCAGAGAAAATCCTTAGACAAAGTAGAGAAAATCCTTAGACAAAGCAGAGAAAATCCTTAGACAAAGTAAAGAAAATCCTTAGACAAAGCAGAGAAAATCCTTAGACAAAGTAGAGAAAATC
>JACEEZ010021647.1:87500-90000 GCA_016584305.1 Chionoecetes opilio
CCCCCACCACCAAAGAAGAGATCAAGGTAGTAGTAGTGGTGGCGGTTGAGATCAATATCACACACCAAAGGATCGCCCGTCAGCACCCGGCCCGTCACTCACCCGGGCCGGCACGTCACCCTGCAGGAGGCGCCGACGATGCATGAAGCCCTTAACGACTATCACCACCCGGCCCGTCACTCACCCTGCAGGAGACGCCGACGATGCATGACGCCCTTAAACATGCCAATACGCTGACGAAGAGATTTTTTCTCCTGACGAGGTGATGAAGACGCCTGAGGTAGAGGAGAGAAGGGGGGTTAGGAGGAAAGAAACAGATGTAAATACGAAGGAAGGAGTTAAAGAAAGGAAAGGATTAATAAAGGAACCAGGAAGGAGAGGAGGTGGGTTCGGAGGAAAAAATTAATATAAATACGAAGGAGGCAATTTAGGAAGGAATAAGTAAGCAGGAATTTAAGGCAAGGGAGGAATTTAGGGAAAGGTAGGAATTTAGGGAAAGGGAGGAATTTAGGGAAAGGGAAAAAAAAAAAAGAGGGATTTTAGGAAGGATTAAAAAAACAGGAATTTAGGGAAGGGGAGGAAAGGAGGGAATTTAGGAAGGAATGATAAAGTAAGCAGGAAGAGTTGTGAAAAGAAATGTTGTTTATAGCAAGAAATTAATACCCTGACGAAGGCTCTGAAGGTGGCAATATAATAATGCAAAAATATATCAGAGAAAACAAAACACATTATAAAAATTATCAAGAAGAGAATTTTGAATATGAAAAGAAGGGACTACATTTTTTGTGAGGAAGACAGATAAAGAGAAAGAATGTAACCCGGATTAGAAGATGAAAAGTAAAGTAATATAAAGATTTGCCTAAAGAACACATTATAAAACTATGGTCTTGAGTTTTAACAGATAAATAAGGGATCGCCGATTAAAATAAGAGACAAGGCCAGAACGACGGAAAGACGGACGGAAGGAAGGAGAGAACAAAAGGTTGAAGGTTGTGTAAGAGTTTTTAAAGTTTATTTGGGTGTGGTGGAAGTTTAGAGGTATAGGAGCTTAACCCACCTCACCCACCTACCTACATATACCTCACCCACCTACCTACATATACCTCACCCACCTACCTACATATACCTCACCCACCTACCTACATATACCTCACCCACCTACCCACCCCCTTTCTCACCCCAGCGCCGAAAAAAAACCCAGGCACAACTTGGTATTGAACCATGGACCATGAAAAAAATAATTCGTGATCATCTCTCCAAAATTAGGTTTCTGTGTTTTATTTTATATATACATATATAACAAATAATTTTAGCTTGGGTAACCTTCTGAGAAAGTGTCCAAAGTACACTTTTTTCACTTGTAAGGGTGAGTGGGGTGCCCGAAATCGACCGCCCGGAGCTAGAAATTAAACAAAATTGCATAACGCTACACATGGTTGAAATAATTACTTGAAACTTAATATGGACATTTCAGAGAGCAGACACAAGCTATGGCGAAAGTTTCAGTTGATTTTGATATAATTAGAATATTTTATCAGAGAATGCGTGTGCAAAAACTCAGTCAAAAACAGTAAAAATGTTTATTTCGTTAGAATTCTACATAAAAATTGAACATTTTAAAACATATTAAAACAACATATGCAATGCAGTAATAATATATGTTCCCCAATCAGGGTAATAAACAAACGCATGCATAATAAAGACAAACAGTGTTACCAACAACACACGCCTTAAAATGATGCTCACACCTAACAAGTGGCTACACTATAATGTACATGTGCATAACTTTAAGAAGGCCTTCTGTTTTATCTTTTCAGATACAACTTGACGCAAAGACGCACATGATCGCAGAAGGCAACAGACAGCCACACCTTTTACTTTGCTAAGTGCCATCGACACACTGAGGGATGCTGCAGTTACACGTGGTGACAAACGTATTATTTGCGAACTTGCTGGAGGGGCACGTGGTGGCATAGACGCAATAGCTGGTGATATCCTCAAGCACGACATATGTTGCCGCAACTACACATGTTCAAGTAACATACAGACAGCAATACATGTAACTACCGATGCTGGTGGTGTTCAAAACGCACTTCATGACATTGTTCGCATGATACAAATTTCTGTGGTCGACGAACTAACCATATGGGACCTGAACACTGTACAGCTTGTATGTTGCCGCCCTGTCCCGTCATGGTGAAACTTTGAAGCAGTCTCCAAGCAACGCAAGGAGAATGCTGAGGACAATGCTGTCAAAGCAGTTTGGAGACAAGCTACGATTCTATCGTCAAGTCAGGAGAAATCAACCCGAACTGATCTACTCGCATCGTATGACGATAGAACAAGTTGTACAAAACTGCAAAGACATGGAGCATGCTGCTGACGACGAGGCCATTGAAGATGACTTGACTCTGATCCCAAACGACGAACATACAAATCCAATGCTCAATGCATATTTATTAGGTAGACACGTTCGAGAGCAATTGCAGTTGACTGAAAA
>JACEEZ010021647.1:95000-127500 GCA_016584305.1 Chionoecetes opilio
GAGGGGGGGTGGTATCTGATGGCCGGTCGTTACATATTAATATAGTAATGGTGAGGAACAGGCATCAGTCTTTTTGGGGTTGAAAGAATGATGAATGGGAGGGGATAGTTGGGGATGGTAATTGTTATATCCTGTTATGTGTCATTAGGAGGAGAGGAGGAGGAGGGGTTGGTGGAGGAGGAGGAGGAGGAGGAGGGGTTGGTGGAGGAGGAGGAGGAGGAGGAGGAGGAGGAGGAGGCAGGAGGAGGAGGAGGAGGAGGTAGAGGAAGAGGAAGAGGAAGGGAAGGGGGAGGGAAGAGGAAGAAGGAGGATTACAAAGGATTACAAAGGAAACACAAACAGCAACAGACCATTAGGTCCTTATATGGCTGTTTGGTTTAACTACACCACGAATTTTGTGTTTCTCCTACACAAAAGTGGAGGCGAAAGGAGAAAAGAGGAGGAGGAAGAGGAGGAAGAGGAGGAGGATTACATAGGATTACATAGGAATAACAGACACCAGGAAACCTATTGGTCCATAGCGAGGGTATCTGCTGAACTACATACTACTAACTATCAACTACTTGTAAGAAAACAGTTGGAAAATGATACCATGTCCCTAAAGAGGATAGGAACATGGAAGTTTCATAGTGCAGAATGATAGGATATGAAAAATACACAAACTACCACTACGCTACAACTATCGATACGGGGACTAGATACGAATTCGCACTATCAATACCCATTTACTTACAGTGCGCATCAAGTCTGTTTTGAAGTGTATTATTGTGTTGGCTCCAACAAACATTTGCTGGTAACTGTTCACCAACGGATTAACATTGAAATAATTTTTACGGAGATCAGTGATGCAACGTTGACCGTTTAGTTTTAAACCTTTTCTGTTGTCACTTGAGTTGAAAGCTCGGGGTAGGTTGCTTGATTAATGGCATCAAATCCTTTTAGGATCTTAAAGGTTTCTATAAAGTCCCCACGGATTCACGATCCTTTAAGGAAAAGATTAAGTTCCGCAGTCTGCTCTTCATAAGATGAATTCGCAGAAGGAATTTGTTTGGTGCTCTCTTTGCACTGATTCCAATTCTTGGCTGATCTTTTAACGAAACGAAGTTTGATCGAATTGACGAAAGAGGAGGAGAAGGAGGAAGGGAGGAGGAAGAGAGAGAGGAGGAGGACTTAGCAGCGTGAGAGGCACTCTTTTCCCTCTTTACTTTACCTCTTTTTCTTCCTCTCTTTGAATCGTAGCAATCTATTCCATTACTCCTTCTTCTCTTCTTTCCCTTCTTCTCTTTCCTCTCTCTCTCTCTCTCTCTCTCTCTCTCTCTTCCTCTCTCTCTCTCTCTCTCTCTCCTCTCTCTCTCTCTCTCTCTCTCTCTCCTCTCTCTCTCTCCTCTCTTTATTTTACTCCACTAATGTTAAACAATACCTAACTCTTCCTATTTTTAGTTTCTTCCTTCTCCTAACCCTTATCCCTTCCTCCTCCACCTCTTTTTCTGTCTTCTTCCTCTTCTTCTTCCTCCTCCAGGAAACACTACTAATTATAAGGGAACCAAAATATCCTAAACCACGATCCAAAGGGCCTGGAGAGAGAGAGAGAGAGAGAGAGAGAGAGAGAGAGAGAGAGAGAGAGAGAGAGAGAGAGAGAGAGAGAGAGAGAGAGAGAGAGAGAGAGAGAGAGAGAGAGAGAGAGAGAGAGAGAGAGACTTAATATTCTTGCCGCGTGTCACATCAGAAAGGGAAGGGAAGGAAGAGTGAAGAAATGGGAGGAGAGGGAGAGCGACAAGGGTGAGAGTAGCCATAGCAGTAGTAGTAGTAGTAGTAGTAGTAATAGTAGTAGTAGTAGTAGTATAGTAGTAAGAAATAACAACATAGTAACCAGTCATTCACCGATTATATAATCAAAGAAGCACCCTATCATCTATTGCGGCTACAAAAAAACAACTCAATTTTCATTAATTCGCAAGACAACCATCTCAACAGGAACTAATTAACAAAAACTAGGTAGTATAAAACCAGAGTAAGGTAGACAAAACTGTATCGTACTGCAGATAGGAGGGCAAGAGAGAGGGATACAGGGAAATTAGCTCAACTTTAATCAATTTGCAACCATCTCAACAGGAACTAATTAACAAAAACTAGGATAATAGCAGAGTAAGGTCGACAAAACTGTACAATACTGCAGATAGGAGGAAGGAGGGAGAGGTAGAGGCAAGTGACGGGGGAGTGATGGGTGATGGGTGGCGGGTGACGAGGCGGCCCACAGCATGCAAAAAGGGCGGCTATGAGAAGTGAGTGAAGGAACAGGTTAGAAGGGAGACAGGAGGGTGAAATAACAGTGAGTGCAGAAGGGAAGGGAAAGGAAGGCAGTAGCAGGAAGGGGTTAGCAAGGAGACAAGAGGGATACTTATTAGTGAGTGCAGAAGGGAAGGGAAGGGAAGGGAAGGCGGTAGCAGCAGGAAGGGGCAGTGGGTGAAGGGTGGGTGACAGTGGCGACAACAGACCCCACACACCGCTAAACCATGTACGGAAGGCCCCCGGTACCCCGCGGACGAGCCAACCTGTCATTGCATTGCCATAAATCCCTTGGCAGTGGTAGTGGTGGTGGTAGTGGTGGTGCAGTGGTATTGGTGGGTGGTAGTGGTGGTGGTGGTGAGTGGTAGTGGTGGTGGTGGTAGTGGTGGTGACAGTGGTAGTGGTGGTGGTAGTGGTGGTGACAGTGGTAGTGGTAGTGGTAGTGGTGGTGGTGACAGTGGTAGTGGTAGTGGTGGTGGTGGTGGTAGTGGTAGTGGTGGTGGTTGGTGGTGGTAGTGGTAGTGGTGGTGGGTGGTAGTGGTGGTAGTGGTGGTGGTGGTAGTGGTGGTGGTGGCAGTGGTGGTGGTGGTAGTAGTGGTAGTAGTGGTGGTGGTGGTTACTCCTGACGGGACATATGAAAATTCTATTGAAGGAGAACTCACCAGGAAGGTTTTGTCGCTATGACCTCACTTCTTGCCCCATTTTTTTTCATCTCTCCCTCTCTCCCTGTCTCTCTCTGTAAAGTTTAGGTAAGCACTAGATTTATGCCCTGCCGCCCTTTGGTCTCTCGTTGCCTAATAGGATTGCTTGTGATGTATTACCGTCTCTCTAAACCCAATAGTCATGTTTCTGCAAGAATTTTGGTTCGACTTGTTTTTGTATTTTGATGTAAAGGGTCACCAGTGTGATTCTCCGAGAGATTTGTTTATTTGCTGTATTTTGATTTTTTGTTACTCTCTCTCTCTCTCTCTCTCTCTCTCTCTCTCTCTCTCTCTCTCTCTCTCTCTCTCTCTCTCTCTCTCTCTCTCTCTCACACACACACACACACACATATATACAGCACGAAATAAGAAAACAACACATGAAACATTTCCACAAACAATGTATTTATAAACCTCATTCAACAAAAACAACAAAATTCTAACTTCCCCATAAATTCAACTCTCCTTCTCCTACCCCTTGACTTAACCTTATTTTTTCTTATATTCCATCAAGGTAAAATATATTTCCACCCACCACCCAATGCAGCCACCCTTGCCTCAACAACATCTCGTCTATTTCACGATTTCTGAACTCAGGCCACACACATAGAGTCGAAAATCCTGGTCCCATGATTAGGTTTCCGGTAATGAGGGTTCTGGGGAGCTGTCTTGCCTCACATGGCGGCGGCGGCTCCACAGAAACAAGGAAATGACACACACTTGATTTGTCAAGACCTGATTGACGGGGCAAGGCGATTTCCACATCATATTGAGAGTGTTTCAAGATCCTTGTCTTGTGGGATGATGTGTTGTGTTTTCATTGCTACTTCTACTACCACTACTACTACCACCACTACAACTATAACCACCACCACTACTACTATTGCTTCTACTACTACCACTACTACTCCTTAGCTACAACTACTACTTTTTTTCTCTTTTACATTTTACATATGTGCCTGTAGG
This sequence comes from Chionoecetes opilio, assembly GCA_016584305.1. Lineage (NCBI taxonomy): Eukaryota > Metazoa > Arthropoda > Malacostraca > Decapoda > Majidae > Chionoecetes > Chionoecetes opilio. The sequence continues at coordinate 98,954 of JACEEZ010021647.1, forward strand.
CAGTGACCCAGGGGTGGGATGGTAGGCTCTGGAGGTTCACTTGAGGGCTGTGATGGTTGGCCCTTGCCCGTGGTGGAGCAGGCAGGATTCTTATAGTGACGCCTGTGTTTAGAGGCTCATGCCGTCCCCCTGTGTCCTCCGATGCACTTGCAATCGAAGGTAGAGTTAATGGGCAGGGCATGTGGGTGTTCTTAGGCCACTCGACGGTGCAGAAAGATTTTGGTTTTCTTCGGGGATCGAACTCGGGTCACAGAGAACGCCACTCGTCGTGTCGTGCAAGCTTGGAGCCCATTATTACCGATTCTTGGGTAATGCAGGGACATCACACACCACACTCGGGGTGTGTGAGGTCACTCGGAGACGCTAACCACTCTGCTACCGCCTCCCCTACTACTACTATACTACTACTAACTACTACTACTACACTACTACCACTAACACTAACACTACTACTACTACTACTACTATTACTGCTACTACTATTACTGCTACTACTAACACTAACACTACTACTACTACTATTACTACTACTACTAACACTACTAGTCTACTACTACTACTACCACACCACCACCACTACTAATACTACCACCACTACTACAGCTACCACCACTAATATTACTACCAGTACCACCACTACCACTACCACTACTACTACTACTACTACTACTACTACTACTACTATACTGCCCCTACTACTACCACAAGACCCCACTGCGTTCAAACTACCACGTAAGGGAAATTCAAGCTGCCCTTCCTTCCGTTTCTCTCATTTAACGTGGAGAAGAAACTTTAATTCGAAAAAAAAAGAGTAAAAATAGCGAGTCTCAGCAGCGTGGCAATCTATCAAGTCAAAAATACAATACAAAACCATAAGAAAAAAAAATTGGCCGTGAAATAAAATGAAAAAGGGATGATAGTAAAAAAATGGGTCGATACAATAAAATGGGCAGATAAATAAATCTTGGGCGAGGTAACAAATCAACACTCCAAATAAAAGATAAAACTCAGAATAATTAGCTTTAGAAAATACGTCTTAATATATTTTTTTCTCTCTTCTAAATGGCATCACAAGGCTATTATGATTAACGTTGTTTTTATAATGATGTTTTTAAAAGGTGAATCAATAAGAACAAGTGATGTCATGTTTGGCTTAATTTATTTACGTTCTTTTCTTTAGCTCCGAGGCAAGAACACGAATATGAGAGCATGATATAACATAAACCAACGGGAAACAACAGGTATCAAGAACAGGGAATAACAGAAAGCAGAAACAGAGGAAGCATGATACAATGTGAAACAGAAGACAACAGAAAACAACAACAGGAACCAACGGAAGGGACCAACAGTACCGTTCACAGTACTTTTCTCTCTCTGAATGTACAGTGTGTGTGTGTGTGTGTGTGTGTGTGTGTGTGTGTGTGTGTGTGTGTGTGTGTGTGTGTGTGTGTGTGTGTGTGTGTGTGTGTGTGTGTGTGTGTGTGTGTGTGTGTGTGTGTGTGTGTGTGTGTGTGTGTGTGTGTGTGTGTGTGTGTGGTGTGTGTGTGTGTGTGTGTGTGGTTGTGTTGTGTGTGTGTGTGTGTGTGTGTGGTGTGTGTGTGTGTCCCGCCTTGGGTCGGGATGGGCTGCACACCATCCGCTTTTTGCGGGCCCTATGGCTCGCTGGACACACACCACACACACACACACACACACCACACACACACACACACACACACACACCAGCAGCACACACACACACACACACACTAGCACACACAAGCACACAACACACACACACCGTGTGGTCAAGTAGATAGCGCGCTGGCCTGCCATTGTTGTGGTGTAGCGTGTTTGAATCTCACTGTTCCCGGGGTGATTTTCCCATCGATAAATTCGGGAAGGCGTACATATCCCCCTAGAGCACAGCGTGCGATGGGGGTTGGCGATGGTGTGTGTGAGGTCCCAGCATTACCCAAATATCGGCAATAATGAGCTCCAAGTTCACACCGGGAGGGTGAAACTGGCGATCGCGAATCCGACTGGCGTGGACAAGACCATGGGTGAATAACTGCCTAGACAGAAAGCATCTAGACGGTTCAGCTATCGTTAGGACGTGCGTGTCCTAACGATACCTTAAAAAATCCTGATATGTACCCACTTCTCCACCCACGTCAAGAGGCTGAAAGTACCGAGGAGCTAATGTGGGGAGATGCATGCTCAAGGGTGGGAAGGGAAAAGGTCTCGCCTATGTCTTCCTTTTCCTTCCCCCTAAAGTTTGTACAAGAGTGGCGGCGTCAGGTGAGCGAGGCGGGTAGTTGCCGGGACACCGGGACTTATTAGGCGCCCTGTTGACACTGGTTGGGGGGGCTGACTAGGCCGCGGGTCCTCTTACGGGAAGGAGGCAGTGGAGGAGGAGAGGAGGAGGAGGAAGAGGAGGAGGAGGATGCTGATAGGAAATGACTGCAAGACGTAGAGTAGCTAAAGAAATCCATTAAGATGTTTATAAATGCGTGGAAATCTAGAGTAGCAATGCATCGGGAGGCGTGTGAATGCTAAAAAAAAAAGAGTCCCATCCCGAAAAATAACAGAGAAGGGACGTGTTTAGCAGAACAGATATATGTAACACTTTTTTTTACATCACAAAAGCCATACCAGCAGAACTATAACATCACCAGACTGCATAACACAACATTAATTGAGATAATGCTTGAAGGATGCCGGGGAGGAGGATGCTGTGGCAAATACTGCAAAGTCACAGGTACAAAATCTTAATTTTTAAATGGTGATTGAGTAGAACAGGGAGGCGAGATAATGAAAAAGATAAAAGGTCATATCCAACAAATGAAAGAGAGATAAAGTAGATAACAGATAATAAAACTTATTCATCAGAAAAAGCGATCCTGCAGAATTAGGCTCCCAGACGGATGACACAACTTAGTTAGATATGCTTGAAGGATGGTGAGGACTCTGTCTTTAAAGGTGCACAGGAAATATATGGAGAGAGAACAGGGGGAAAATATGAGAAAGATAGAAGGAAGAACAAAATGAGAATAAAGAGTATAAGAAGAAAAAGTATCAGAAAAGGATCCTGCAATGCTAGGATGATTCCATTGAGTGTGCTTTAGTTTGTCTGTTTAAGGTGTAGATTGAGAGAGAGAGAGAGAGAGAGAAGAGAGAGAGGAGAGAGGAGAGAGGAGAGAGAGAGAGAGAGAGGAGAGAGAGAGAGAGAGTGGCGAGAAGAGAGGAAAGAAAGGAAATGACAGATGAGATGAGATATGAGGAAGAGTTTGTGAGGAGATTGAGGATGGAAGAAAGAGTGAGAAGAGAGAGGAGATTGAGAGAGAGAGAGAGGAGAGAGAGAGAAGAGAGAGAGAGAGAGAGAGAGAGAGAGAGAGAGAGAGAGAGGAGGAGAGAGAGAGAGAGAGAGAGAGAGAGAGAGTATAGCTATGACGCCATACTATTATCACACCACCTCGTTTTCTTCACAGTAAAGTCCCTAAAACTTCCACATCAAAACAATACCGGAAATTACAGACCAATAATTTCTTTCATCGTTGCCACAAAATCTCCCACAACACCGATATTTCTCCCTCTCGTTCATTTTCTACTTCTCATCCCTTCTTCCCTGAGTTGTCGTTGGATTCAAACTGAAAAAACGTATATTTAAAAAAGAAATAGGGAGAAACTGGTTCACACATAGGGTGGTGAATGATTGGCATAGCTAACTATTGGCTGCTAACTCAGTCATGGGGTAGTTAGTGCAGAGTGAATAGGGAGTTTTAAAAGATTTCATGACCATTTCCTACACAATTTCATGAACGGGGATGAAAGGTAGAAGTAATTAGTATTAACCCTTTGAGACCCAGAACGTAATTTCCATTGTAATTTGGCTACCATTAGAAATTTTTTAGTGAATATAAGCAATATTTTATAGATAAGATCTGTTTAGTATCCTTGTCGACTAACTAATTTGGTATATTCAGTTACTTTTCGTAATTTTATAGCTCAACAACAGACAATTTTTTTATAGCAAAGGAAAGATCAGGGCGTGAAGGGGTTCAGTAACAGGAACTACACGTGTAGGTTAGGGTTATGACTAAAACATATTTTTTTCGAATTTTAAAATTCCTGCTATGTTTAGCGATGAGGTTCCATATGCTTATCATATTAGTTATAGTTATTGTTCTTTTGTATGAAAATATTTCCCCCACCGAGGCACTTATATTGGTGAATTTTCACTACTATGTTATGGTGAGGTCCTATTTAACATAAAACTTTATGAAAAAATCGTAATTTCAATGCAAGTTGTAACTGGCAAAGTCTTCGTAGGGTATAGTGATTTGCACTTCTAACAACGATTTACATTTCTTGTATTTCAGCCTCATAGGAGAAATGTCATACTTCAGATCTAGTGACACAGTTGAAATGAATGCACGAAAATGGGCTTCAAATCTACCATTAGCTTTCCATACAAGGCGGCGTGACCTTCCTCGTGTTGAATGCTTGTCAAGTTACACCAGGCTACCTCAAAAGCGACATATTTTGGGAGGATACCACACGTTACTGGCGGAAGAGATATTGAAAAATACTAGAATTCAACGGATTGTCAATGAATGAACTCAGTTGTGGGAAAAACTCGGCTTTCCCACTTTTAGTCAGCAAGCCATAAATGCACGACTGACCAAACTTATAGGTTTGCATGAGAAGAACCAACGGAGACCGAAAAAAAACTTTTTTGAATGATATAGACAGCATATTCGACATCACTAAAGTTGATGGTGTTGGCTTTGTCGCGAGGATGAAGAGCTTTAAACGTGTTTATCACAAACAAAAGGAATCAGGTGGGAAGGTGGGATACACCACTCATAAGCCTGCACCAAATTTATCCGTGCATCCTTCAAAAAGACAGAGACATGTTCCATTACCACATGAGCAGATCGCTGGTATATCCAATACGGCGTCAGAGTGAATCTGGCCCTCAAGCAACAATGTGAGCAGCGCCACAAGTGCAGCTCTGATGTGAGCGCCAAGTTAACCATGAGAAGACCATCTCGGTCGACAAACACCCAGATGGCCCAACAACATTGGTGACGAGTCCGTTCAGTCCTTTCATACCACCAACAAAGCATCTAAAGGCTGTGCAAGTCTCGGAGAAGGTGTGGCTCTTCCTACACCCACACAATCAGGTGTCTGGCGCGGAGGAGTCGTCAGGTTTGCAGAAAAAATGAAGGATGAAATCAAATCTCTTCTGAAGGAGGAGAAGGACTTTTGTCTTCACTTTGATGGCAAAAGACTGTTAAAACATGAGTATCATGACTGTAGTCTGCCTCAAAAGTGCAACTAGAGATATTAAACTTGGAGTTGCACGGTGCAAAAGCGGATCTCCTCAGGATGTATATGATGCACTGGAGAAAATTATTGATGAATATGATGCCTGGTCAAGCATTAAAATGATCCTATGTGACACAACTTCCGTAAACACGGGACGATCAAATGGCGTTGTTGTGAGAATACAGAGAGCGATGGTTGGAAAAGGTTTAGAGATGCCTCAATACATTGGATGTCAGCATCACATATTGGACAGAATATTGAAACACGTTCTGGACTTCTACGTTTCTAAAACGACGACCAAACCGAGTCTGAGCTACAAGTTCATCGATGAACTGTTGGAAAACTACGAAGAACTACAAAGTGAGTACAAGGCAGAAACAAAAATGGATGTGGACGAGAACCCCGGCTGGAGGGACGACTTCAAGTTCTTGTATGAACTCTGCAAGGCATTCCAGCATTGTAAGAAGCACGCTGCGTTCCCGGTCTTGTATGAACTCTGCTAGGCATTCCAGCATTGTAAGAAGCACGCTGCGTTCCCGGTCTTGTATGAACTCTGCAAGGCATTCCAGCATTGTAAGAAGCACGCTGCGTTCCCGGTCTTGTATGAACTCTGCAAGGCATTCCAGCATTGTAAGAAGCACGCTGCGTTCCCGGTCTTGTATGAACTCTTGCAAGGCATTCCAGCATTGTAAGAAGCACGCTGCGTTCCCGGTCTTGTATGAACTCTGCAAGGCATTCCAGCATTGTAAAAGCACGCTGCGTTCCCGGTCTTGTATGAACTCTGCAAGGCATTCCAGCATTGTAAGAAGCACGCTGCGTTCCCGGTCTTGTATGAACTCTGCAAGGCATTCCAGCATTGTAAGAAGCACGCTGCGTTCCCGGTCTTGTATGAACTCTGCAAGGCATTCCAGCATTGTAAGAAGCACGCTGCGTTCCCGGTCATCAAGTGGAGGAAGCTGCCTTCGCTACACAGTGCCCGATGGAGCTCGAGGGCTATTTATACCCTCATTGCATACTTTCTACTGCCATCATGGCGCAGTGTTTTGGAGCTTCCAGCATGTTTCATCGCTGAAAAGTGGCAAGAAGCCTGGTTCAGTGCTCAAAAATTCAAGGAGACAACCTATGACAACCTCCTCCTCGACATTACAAAGTTGGGATGTGCCAGTGCCCTGAAGGGCTTGAAAACTCACTGGAGCAGGGCACCATCAGTGCTTGATGTACCTCGCTGGAATATGATTGCCGAGAGGGCTGTGAAGGTGATGTGGGGTAAAAAATGCAAAAAAGACAAGTATTTAGATTTAAAGTTTGTTGCTACCAACAATGTGTTGTTTGTGCAATGTAATATCCCATTACTGATATTAGAAAATTTCAAAGATTTCTAAGTTTGTGTGGGGGACATTTTTACATTTGAACGGTATCACTAAGCTTTTTGTAATGTGCACTAAAATGTTCATTAAATTTCATAGCAGGCAATTTTTTTTATTCCGAGTCATAACCCTAGAACTTCACTGCAGGTCTCACAGCCTCTTGTAGCATCCTTATTGTCTTATGTTTATTTTCTTATGTCCTTATGATCGTCGGCGCCCCTTCAAAAGACCTGCCTGTGGGTGGCGCCGAAGGGGAGTCCTTGTCATGCTGGCCTTCCTACATGCACCGCTGCCTTCACTTATTTGGCCCCCGCGTGGAAAACAATAAATATCTCTGTGCAAACTTGGACATAACGAATGCAAGGTTAAATGCAATCATATGGTGACCATAAATTGTGTGTGTGTGAGTGTGTGTGTGTGTGTGTGTGTGTGTGTGAGTGAGTGAGTGAGTGAGTGAGTGAGTGAGTGAGTGAGTGAGTGAGTGAGTGAGTGAGTGAGTGAGTGAGTGAGTGAGTGAGTGAGTGAGAGTGTGTGTGTGTGTGTGTGTGTGTGTGGTTTTGCTGTCCACTACTGAAGGCCGGATATAAAAACTCGCTATTTAATGCCGTTTGTTAAAGTTTTGTGGTCTGGTTTCGACACCTTCTCTCTGGTTACGTGTCCCATTAATGGTGTATAAATATCGTAAATATCATCAATGTTCTATTCTTATTATTCCTATTCTTGTTCTTATTATCTTAGCGAATATCTATGTAAATCTGTTACATATATTAGTCCTCCATGCAAGCTTTTACTGAACCCATCTTCTTCCTTCTTTACTTCCTCATTCTTCTTGCTTCCTTATTTCCTTTGCATTTTGTTTTTCTTCCTCATTTTCCTCCTCTTCTTTTTTTCTCCTCTCTCCTCCTCCTCCTCCTCCTCCTCCCTCCTCCTCCTCCTCCTCCTCTTCCTCCTCCTCCTCTTTTTTTATGTTCTTCCTCCTCCTCCTCTTCCTCCTCCTCCTCCTCCAGCTCCTCCTCCTCTTTTTTTATGTTCTTCCTCCTCCTTCTTCCTCCTCCTCCTCCTCCTCCTCTCTCTTTTTTTATCTTCCTCCTCCTCCTCTCTCACTCCTCCTCCTCTTTTCTCCTCCTCCTCCTCCTCCTCCTCTTTTATGTTCTCCTCCTCCTCCTCCTCCTCCTCCTCCTCCTCCTCCTCCTCCTCTCTTCCTCTCCTCGCATCCTTCAAGTCCTTAGACGAGTGTGAGTATTATTGTTAATTTGTTCTTGTGTTAGAATTATTATTATTGTGAACGCTTTTAGTCCAGTTGTAACACGACCCAATCTTTTGCAAAATAGTCACAGCCGTGTTGATGGTTCTCGAGTCTAACAAGTCACTACCTTTACATCGTATTGGCATAATATTGTGATGGTTGAACGTGTAGCTATTTATGAGACAGCTACATGATAAGAGAAAATTCCTCACACTAAAATATGTTCAACCCGGTGTAGAAATTTATGTAAAGAATAAAATGAATAAATCTCTGACTATCGTGTTTTCAGAGATGCTGAATAATAATAATAATAATAATAATCTTACTATAATGCACCGAATGTCCTTCTGTCCGTAGAGCCTTTTCTGTCCCAATTCCAACCAATTGTATAGCGGCGATACGCGTATAACGAACGTATAACGAACGTATAACGAACGTATAATGAGTGTCCTAAATAGCCATTGGTGTTATGTGTACAAAGCCACTCGAATTATTGTCTTCCTAAACATCATACTAAATACGGGTAACTTTTGCTACCGTAGATAACACTATAGTCGCCACCTGCACTAATATTGCCAGCCGCCATATATTACGAATTATAGCATCACTACTGAGTAATGATTTGTATGTGCCACTGAAAATGATACACAGTAGTTTATATCATGACTGTATAATCTACCCTGTTTCAGTGTTGTTTTATGCTTTGTATCTGCAAGTATAGACGGTTTCAAATTTCACTACTCGGTTTTTTTTCGCGCGACGACGACGGCGAAAGAACATAAACACGAAACTCAGAACATAAACACTAATTGGCGATCTTAGTATGGGTCGCCACTCTGGTGATATTTTTGTAATTTGTTCATTTAAAGCCATAATATGATACAGATGAAGACACAAAATTACAGGCCTCTCCAGATAGCCCCTTCTAACTTTCCTGAAATCATGGATGTAGAAATGTAAGTATTAACGCCACCAGACGTCTGTTTATCGAAAAGAACTTTGTCCTGGCGACTTTAGTGTTATCTACGTTGGCTGGCGATCTTAGTGTAGGTCGCCACTCGGTTGATATTTTTGTAATTTGTTCATTTATAGCCATAATATGACACAGATGAAGACACAAAATGACACAGACTCTCCAGATAGCCCCTTCTAACTTTCCTGAAATCATGGAAGTAGAAATGTAAGTAGTAACGCCACCACACGTCTGTACATCGAAAAAAACGTTGTCCTGGCGACTCAAGTGTTATCTACGGTAGTAATAATAATAATAATAATAGAGGATAACTATAATAATAATGTCTTGTTTGAGAGAAGGCCAGTTGTATGAAAAGATTATAGTATTCAGTATTATTCAGTCTACAATATCAATTGAGTAATACAATATCATCTTGTCAATATTGCGTAATTATCTGATCTTGAATAAATTTTGTGTTTTCTGTGGCACGATAAAGCGTTTGAGAGGTAAGACAAAAATAATAAAGAAGGCGATAGGTTGCAGTAAATATTAGGATAGTCTACGGTTAAATAATCAGGACTGTTTTCTGTTAGATGATCAACAACACGTTTTCTTCCATGACAGGCTACGTTCACATGGCTAACTTATCTATATATATCCTGTTACTAACTCTTATAACTACTCCTTATTCGGTTAGTTATCCCTGCCTGCATTACTGATACATCACTACAATAATATGAAGTTTAAAAAGAAAGTGTAAAGTTTCTCACAACGCCGAGGTCAAAGGATCAGAATAATGACCTAGGTTTAGGCCTCCTGAACAATATATTTTGGTTTTTCAACATGATGCTTATTTTCTGACGAGATTATTCTTTACTGATAGATTTTAATGTTTCTCAATGATCTACTAAGTCTTTATCGACATATTAAATTTTTATTTTAAGGAGCCTCTACTGTAAACAAGCAGCTTTGCGGAGAAAAAGCATATAAGATTAATGAAAATACATATCAAATAATTAATACATGGATAATATTTCTAACTAAACCTAACCCCACTTCTAACCTCCTATAAGGCCGCGGTTACACCAGCCGTCGGTTCTCTGTCCAGTGCAAACCGTCCAGTGGGGTAAAAGTGAAGGCGTGTTAAAAATCATATCTACAATAGACCTTGGTAAAAAAATAGTTTATGTCTGTTGGAAGATTTTCAGACAAGTTCGATTTTTGTTCGCTTATTTTGTGATGCTTTTCCTAAGGGAGATAGCTTTTTCCTGTGTAAACATCGAAAAAGTGATGAAACATTTCTAAAATACACTTTTAAACGTTTTGACGGGAAAAAAACTTCATTTGTAAAATAACCAAAAAAACCCACAAATAATAAGAACATAAGAAAATAAGGAAGCTATAAGAGGCCGCGAGACCTACACGTGGTAGTTCCTGTTACTCAACACTACCTACATCCACCTTTCATCCCCATCCATGAATTTATCTAGCCTCGTTTTAAAGCTCTCTAATGACTCCGCACTGACCACCTGACGAATGAGTTCTCATCATTCACCACCCTATTTGTGAACCAGTTTTTCCCTATTTCCTTTTTAAATCTACGTTTTTCCAGCTTGAATCCGTGACTTCTTGTTCTACCCTGGTTACTATAGTCTATTCACTTAAGTTGGATTCTTGGGAGCTGCTCGATGCCTACCTGAGTATGTAAGGACGTCGCTGATTGGCTGAGGCTACCAAAATACCACCACCATCACCACCCAGCCCGCGTGCATCAGCCAATCAGCGACGTCCTTACATACTCGGGTAGGCATCGAGCAGCTCCCAAGAATCCAGCTTAAGTGAATAGACTATAGCCGTAAGAACTTTTTCTACAGCTTCTTTATTGTATCCCTGTAAAGGATTTCTGACACCCCTGATGGAGATCCAAGGAGATGAGGCGGTGCATATCTTGTTGAGGAAGGGGAGGATAGTTTGCTGTCAAGTGTTCTCTGTGGCGCCAGGCTATCAGAGGTAGATTAAAACCACCTATGACAACAACTTCTTCTGAGGGACAGAATGAAAGAAGGAACTCTACTAAATTGCTGTGTTTAAAATAACTATAGGGGGGCGGGCTATACGCTAGTACTATATACGGTTAATGGAACACTCATCAATCAAAATTATCGTCTAAACATCAACCAAGAACTCTCGTCGACGTGGAAATTTTCGACGGCAGTTCCACTTGTAATAGTTGAAATGAAGAATATCATCATCTTACTGTTTGACGTCAGATTTTCCCAAAATGTCTTATCCCTTCTGGCTAGGAAGGTTAGATTTTTCTTTGACTTCCTATGACCAGCAAGCTTGGTGGCCTTCTGGGAAACTTGGGTTTTTGGGTAGGGAAGGCAGACACGATTCATTTATTGCTCTCCCAAAATTGTCTAAATCTATACATATATCAATTAGGGAAAATTTTCTAACAATGGGTATCTAGGGAAATCTCTAATTTAGGGAGTTTCCCCAGATATTTGCCTATAGTAACTTTCATGATTTTTTTGGGGTGCCACAAATCAGTAATATATGCTTACCCCACCCAAAAAAACCGTTTTCCCGCCAGTTCCTCAGGCTTATTGGCTATAGGGGGAAGAAGAAAAAGATAGGGGTGAAGGACTTGTTCTTTAGAATTACCCACAACATGTTTGCGGATGTTACCAGGAATGTCAGTTCCGGTTATGTTATAGAGTAATAATAGACGCAAAGAAGTCAAGGAACATCGGACAGAAGCCATGTCCCGGCAACTCCAAATAAATCTAAATTGTATTCGAATAGAAAATCTGGGACTAAGTTAAGTTTGTTAAAAAAGTTATGTATGTTACAAACTTCAATCTTTAGACTAAGAAATATATTTGTGACTAAATATAACTACTTTTCTCCCATGATTTTTTTTTTTTAGGCAGTACTTCCACCCATGAAGCAATACTAACTGTCCTTCCACCCATGAAACAGAATATTAGGCAGTACTTCCACCCATGAAACAGAATATTAGGCAGTACTTCCACCCATGAAACAGAACATTAGGCAGTACTTCCACCCATGAAACAGAACATTAGGCAGTACTTCCACCCATGAAACAGAATATTAGGCAGTACTTCCACCCATGAAACAGAACATTAGGCAGTACTTCCACCCATGAAACAGAACATTAGGCAGTACTTCCACCCATGAAACAGAACATTAGGCAGTACTTCCACCCATGAAACAGAACATTAGGCAGTACTTCCACCCATGAAACAGAATATTAGGCAGTACTTCCACCCATGAAACAGAACATTAGGCAGTACTTCCACCCATGAAACAGAACATTAGGCAGTACTTCCACCCATGAACAGAACATTAGGCAGTACTTCCACCCATGAAACAGAACATTAGGCAGTACTTCCACCCATGAAACAGAGCATTAGGCAGTACTTCCACCCATGAAACAGAACATTAGGCAGTACTTCCACCCATGAAACAGAACATTAGGCAGTACTTCCACCCATGAAACAGAACATTAGGCAGTACTTCCACCCATGAAACAGAACATTAGGCAGTACTTCCACCCATGAAACAGAGCATTAGGCAGTACTTCCACCCATGACACAGATAAGGGAGTTCATTTAGAATTAAATCCATTGAGTACTTAAGAATGCCTTCCTCCTACCTAAACAGATCAATAAGTCTACTATTATATCAAGAATTGTACAGTACTACAGGGAAAAAATTACGCATGAACATACCAACATATCATATATAACTACATAAAAGATTGATTTCATGGAGCATTTTGAGTATTTTTCTATGACTTATTACATATTCTGGTGACATTACGCAAACATTTTAAGTAACTACAGCAAGTTAATCTTTTTGTTATAAGTTTTTGGAGACTGTTCCTTGCACCCCCCCTCCACCACATAATCACCCCCGACCTCTACCACACAATCACCTCCCACCTCACTACCACCCCAATACACCACCACTACCTATGTACTAGTATATATTCCCCCTTAATACAGACACCAAATTTGAAGAAAAAAACTTTTTTGTAAAATTTACAATACATGAAAATAACAATCGAATATCAAATCAGAAAGTTAAGACAAAAAGGGTAAATATGCAGTTTCCACCAATACTCCCTACTGACCATTACTCTCCTGACATAACGGGTGCTGCAGCCGCTGCACCCTTCTAGACCCCTGCTGGTTAACTAACCTTGTTAGTGACGAAAATTTCATAGAGAACACCTACCATTATTCACATTCTAGAATACGTGTATCCATCCCAAAATAGAGCCAGAGAATAAGGGCAAACACTTGAATAACGCCACATAAGAAATGGAGGGAGTTAGCCAAGCACCAGCGGGGAGAACCACCCACTTGCTTCTCACTAATCCACTCACACTCCAGATTAAGGATAGCTGATACTACTTTCTTTCCTTACCTTTCATCCAATCAGCTGTCCAGGTATGCAGTAGTTCCCGTCACTCCATCTGCATAGGTAATCCAGTAACACTAGAACCACATAAAGCACGCCAACAAGGTGCTTCACATATCCAAGCTCTCGTAACACCACTCACATTTAGGCTAATATTGGGGTCTTCACTACCTTCATATTGATGTAGGATAAGCTTAACACGTTCACGCGGATGTCTGAGTACTCTCAAAGACGGTAAATCACTCTGAAGTCCAAGAACACGGGGAGCGAAATGAGTAACGTCTGACCTTGAGAGAGACGCTTGATAGATGCCTCGCTGCGCTAACTCGATGTCGATGGTTCTAACTTCTGCGCATGTCAAGTTATTAAGAGGCAGTTTTTATCTATACACTATTTGTTAGAGTAGGGGGTCTCACCAATAAAGGTTGCACCGCTCGGGATTCGAACCCGGGACCTTCCGCATGCCGCTTCCCGCTACACCACGGGAACCTCCTAGTGACAACCCACACATCTCCCTCCTAAGGCTGCCTCCCGCAGGCCTGATCGGGGGAATATGCATCCACGATCCTACTCGCTGCGCCATGTTAGAGTAGGGGGTCTCACCAATAAAGGTTGCACCGCTCGGGAATCGAACCCGGGACCTTCCGCATGCCGGGCGGCTGTGCTTCCCATTACACCACGGGTACTTCCCAGTGATAACCTACACACTATTTAAACAACTAACTACTATAGACTGCCTTCCTAATTATCACATGTAGTGTTTTGTTTCTTGTTGGTATAGGTAACAAAGGAAATATTTGAGATGTGGTGAGGAGGCACAGAAAATATGATGTAATACTTGTTCAGCAATAGTTAAAAGCCAGTTGGCATCGTCGTCATATTTTTATTTCCATGAACATTTATTAAGGGTCAGTATTCGACAATGTATATATGTTGGTAATGGACATATATGAGGGGGTTAGTGGTGTTATTATATAAGCAATAGTTGACACGAGAAAAAAAGATCGCTGTGGCTGTATATAAAAAACAAACAGGAACTAACTGTGTTCCTATTGCCATCCACAACCACGGAGTTATGTTATTCCTACGCGGTGCATTAAGTACTATGGTGCGTATATCAGTCTTTTTTGTTGTTACTACATATCACTCAGCAAATCAGTAGGCTATAAATGAACCTATCATAATCATGCAAACCCATAATGTGTAGATTACAATAATTGGAAAAAAGACGAAATAGCTACTCTTCTCGTGTTAAGTCAAGTGAAATACAGAGAGAAAAAACAAGCTTCGTAAAGGTTTATTGGTATAATAATATGTATCGAATATATATATGTGTGGTTACAGAAGCTTCAGCCCATGGCCGCAGCGTGTGGGAGGGGAGGGTGGGCGGCGCCGCGGCTGTCCCAGGGGCGTGGGTGGTGGTGGCCTGCCGTGCAGCGGTGGTCCCCGGCAGCGGCGGTAAAGCAGGCGAGGGGCACGACCCGCGGTGCAGCTGATTCACCTCAACAGCGGCAACTTGTGACATAATGGATGAGAAATCAGGCACTTTGATTTAAATTTAGTGGTACACAAGGTAAATTTGGCTCATAATTTTATCGGCAATCACCTCGATTATATAATTTCGTGGCGGAATAATTTCAGTGAGCGGGTCGCGTGCTCCCTCCTGGCTGTAAGGCGAGGCCGCGGGGCCGGGGTTCCTGGGGCAGGAGCAGCCTGAGCGCGCGGCACCAGTGTGGTCAGAAGTGTAAAATACCCGTTTTATATAAAGCACCGCGTCAGCAGGCACGTCTGGGAGGGGGGGAAGGGGGAGAAGATAAAGACAGGCACGTCTGGGAGGGGGGGGGGGAGGCAAACATAGGATCGCAGTCGCACGCAGGGGATCACAGTCGTGGGCTTCGCGTTGCCTCGGCGCGCGGGTGTTGCGTGGCCGAGTGACGCTCGGGCCACACTGCTGTTTACCTAAAACTTCAGCATCTCGACCTTCGAAACTTTGAATGTCATTATCATCCAAGACATATAACTGATCAATTATTGCACCACGCCACAATATCTGTAGTCATGTGGCGCCACTATAACACGAAAGACTTTTTCAATTTGTATTGAAATGAAAGGGAAGATATGTAGGCTTACTCTTTGCAAAGGAGGAGCTTGCTGGCGGGGTGGACGGAAAGGGGGAAAGGTTTTCAGGCACAGCGGCCCAAACAGCTGCTGTGCCCGCCAGCAGGACGGTGACTCAGGCGAAGATCAAACGACTGGTGATTGACTGGGAACGTATTGCATAGCGTTGGCACCCATTAAAGTTCTGCGTGCTGTGTTTACCTTCGTCATATTTGATTAAACTAATGCCTTGAAAGGTTAACTGACTTAAGTTATTCTCTTGGTATGAATCAGTGGTCATCGTGTCTTAACGCGTTAGCTGCTGAACAATAATGACTGATGCAACACTATTTGGTGGGCAGACAGTGGACTAGTGGTTCCTGGACACGAACGAAAACATTGGTTTGGTAAAAGAAAAGGTTCTTTCAATGGTAGTTTTAGCGCATCATGGGAGAAACGTCGCCTGCTGACGGGGACATGACGGGCGAGGACTGGTGTTGGCTCCTCTCCGGCGTGGACGGCTCCTCTTCAGGCTTCATACTGAACTTCTCCATGGCACGGGCCACGGCGCCGTCACACAGGGTTCCCCAAGGGCGCGCCGAGTTCACGGGGGATTCCATGTTTGCTGAATTCGACCTGGACCTGACGCGAGGCTTGGGGGGCGTTGGGTGGCTGTGGACGCTGACGTCTCGGGAGCGACTCTTCCACTCCGTTGTGAGGTCAGTCTCGGTGCCTGGACTGCGGCCGTCACACTCCTCTCTCTCCAGGGAACACTCGCTGCTCTCGCTGATCATGCTGCCTACTTCACTGGTGGTGGAGATAGACCGAGTATAGGCGGCCACGGGCTTCTTAAGGGTCTGTCCTTCTTCCTCCTGGATAATGGCGAGTTCTTCTGAGCCGAGTGGGTTGCGTTCAGAGACAACCGATAGAATATTTTCCTCCTCGTGGCCGTCGCAAGACTCGTCGTCGGAATGGTCTTGGGTGCAATTTTTGTTACTTATCTCTGCTTGTCTAACGAAGAGCGGGTTATCTAGCAGCTCTCCTATCTTCCTCATAGGACGTTCAGGTTTGGTGTGCGTCAAGGAGGCTTGGGTGGTACCCGACTCGTTGTGGGTGACTGCAGGAGTGTTTTGGCTTCTATTGCATGGGATTGGCTCTTCCAAGGAGATGTAAGCTTCATCGATTTCCCCACGTGAGTCTTCTTCTTTGACGTCATCGTTGACTTCTCTGCTGAAGCACATGGGAGCTACTTCGTCGGGGAAGACTTTGATTACCGGCAAATCCAGAGTGGTTGGCCTTCGAGGTCGTGTTGGGCTTCGTGGACTTTCCAGGTTCCCATCTACACTCTCCAGGGAGGACGCCTGAGACACGTCGCTACCTCCACTCGAGGTCTTCTTACTCTTAGTCTTCCTGGTGGGCGTGATGCTCCGGGGACGTTCCTGTGTTACGCCAAGGCTGCCCGAGCTCTTCCCCGGACGCTGCCTCTCTGTGACGGGGCTCTTGTCTGAATCCACGGAGTCGGGTCTTTTGTGGCAGAGACTGGTCCTCCTCTCCTGCCTTTCCAGCCGCTCCTGCTGACGCTCGTGTCTCTCGGCCAGGCGCTGCTCCACGTGGGACATGGACCGTCGCCGCCCGCCTGGAGAGGTTGCATTCTCACCAGATTTTTCTTGTGTAGCTTTATTGTTGCGAGCTATGGCTTCTGTGTCGGCTGCTGACTGTGCCCTCTGCTTTTCTTTTTCTTCCTTCTCCTTATCTTTTTTCTCTTTGCGTCTCCTCTGTGCCTCCTTCTTCATCTTCTCTGCTCGGTTGACTCTTGGGATCCTCTGTGTGAGCTGTGCTTCGGGTTGTCTGTGATTGTGGCGAGGACACCGTTTGTCGCACATGTCAGCACCGCGGCCACCTCTTCCTCCTCCTCTGAGCCTTGCTTCATTTACCATGTAGCTGCCGCACCCTGACTTGCTGGTGTCCTCGACGGCGATGACGGAATTGAGGTTGGTGTTCTGTCTGGTCACGATGTCGTTGTAGTCTTCATCGTCCTTTGAAAGCCTGGATTCAAAATAACCAAGCTTGTGCGTACAGTCGAACTCGTCGATCTGGTCGATGGCGGCGAGACTTTTGTACATCCTGCACACATCGGCCTCCTTGGTGGTGGGGGTGATCACGGGCACGAAGATGTTGTTGCAGCTCTGGTAGACGGTGCTTCCTTGCTTCAACTGAGAGAGAACTGACAGGGCCTCTACAGATTGAGAGAAGGACCGAAGACCCATCAGCCTCTCTCGAGATTTTGACAGCCCGAGTTTGTTGTCGAAGAGCCTCTCTCTTGACTTCGACATGGTCTTCTTGAGGTTAGACATCTGGATCCTCTCAGACAAGACCTCACGCGACTTGGACATGCTTCTGAGGCGTTCGAGGTTGTGTCTGGACAAAGAGCGTGACTCTGACCGCTGAAGGAGTGAATGAGGCGCAGCAGTAACGGGAGAGTTGAGGGTGGAGGAGCCGGGCTCGGGGAAAGCGGGAGCGAACTGCTTGATGGGTGTGAGGGGGTGCAGCGGTGGGCGGCCGATGTCAATAGAGGGCGTGGTCAGCTCTGGCAAGCCTGGTGTGGTAGGTGCTGATGGCGTGGGCGCGGGTGTGGCGTGTGCAAGCATGAGTGGCAGGAGTTTGGGTGTGGTGGAGAATGGAGTGGGTGGTGCGGGGAAGTTAGTGGTGGGTGTAGTGGGTGTGGTGGGTGTGGATATAGGAAGCATGCTGGGTATCGCTATGGGTATATCGACAGAAGGGGTCGTAGGTAGGGGCGTCGTGGGTGCGGGAGGTACAGGTGCTGTGAGGGGCGGCGCGGCGGGCACCGTGGTGACTACGTCTGCTGGTGACATGGGTCTCGTCACCTCCTTCTTCATCCACTCGTGGTTCTGGCACTCCCGGGCACTCATGCGGCGCCTGGCAAAGGGAAGCGGTATTAGCAAAGATTCATCGCACATCTCAAACCAAACCAGGACAAAACAAATACAAAAAACACCTCCTAATCACAGACCTAAGATGTTATTACTTCATTTACAAGTCAAAACAAACAACACAGTGACAGTGTTGCCGCGTACTCGGGCTGCCTGACGAGTAGTCTCTTCATGAAGTCGATGGCCTCGGCGGAGACGTCCTCGAAGAGCTCCTCTGGGAAGTCAAGCTCCCCCCGCGAGATCTGGATGAAGGTCTCCTGGTCCGTGTCGCCTCCGAAGGGCAGGAATCCCGTCAGGAGTACGTACACTAAGACGCCGAGGGACCTGCAACCCCAGAGTGCCCGTCATCACCACGTCATCACCACGTCATCCACCACGTCATCACCTGCACCTCAGATAACTCACACATCTTTCAACCTATTTTCTCAAACATGAACCAATCAATCTTTAATCTCTAGTTTTTTTTCTCCCTCATGACACCAGGCAGTGCAGTCCTTCTGAAACGTAATACCTAAAATTATATATAAAATTGAAATAAAAAACCTAAAGTCTGAAGGTTTCCCTGCATAAGCTGCAGTGAAATCAAGAAACAGTAAATAAAAAAACCAAAAGACAAGCAAATGTAACGCCAAGAAGAGATGAAAAAACGAAATATCAAGTAAAATGGCTCTCTGATAAGTGCTATTATGCTAAAGAAGAGTTGAAGAAAAAGAT
The DNA here is from genome assembly GCA_016584305.1 of Chionoecetes opilio. Taxonomy (NCBI): domain Eukaryota; kingdom Metazoa; phylum Arthropoda; class Malacostraca; order Decapoda; family Majidae; genus Chionoecetes; species Chionoecetes opilio. Next base: position 118,049 of record JACEEZ010021647.1, read on the forward strand.
ATATAATAAAAAAATGGCTTTCTAATAAGTGCTATGGACATTATTTGTCTCTCACGCAAACGTAGGAACACACTCTGCACACTGTACACATCCACACCACACCACTACCACCACACTACTACCACACCAACACACTACCACAACACTACTACCACACCAACACACTACCACAACACACTACCACCACATCACAGCACCGCCACCAGGCCACCCCCACACCAGGACAGAACCGCCCCTAGGCCAAGATAAGACATGACTTCATTCTGATGACTTCGAGCTGCGGGGCCTTCCTCCAGGGCGGGGCAGGACGGGGCGGGGCGGGGGAGGGGAGGACCTACTTACCACATGTCAGTCTTTTTGGTGATAGGCTCGTATAGAAGAATCTCAGGGGCTGCAAACATAGGACAAGAATTAGATATCTTTTGCATCCTATTTCACTCGTAACATAATGACAAAAATATGTAATTTCAAATGTCATTGCTTGTGAAATTGAATAGGTTTGTAAAGGATAAGCTAAGATACTTTGATCCTATTTAGACACTTTGCAAGTACGCAACTACAAGGTTATTGACTATACAAAGCGCCACACGCCAGGACGAACTTGGTGGACCCGAACCGCTGACCGAATGCAAGGACTCTACACGCAAGCTCACGAGTTTGTAAAGGAATATAATTATAAAACACACACACACACACACACACACACACACACACACACACACCACACACACACACACACACACACACACCACACACACACACACACACACACACACCACACACACCCCACACCCACCCACACACACACACAACACACAACACACACACACACAGTCCGAACACCACCACACACCACACACACCCCAGAACAACAACAACAACACACACACACACACACACACACACACACACACACACACCACACACACACACACACACACACACACACACACACACACACACACACACCACACACACACACACACACACACACACACACACACACACACACACACACACACACACCACACACACACCACACACACACAACCACACACACACACACACACACACACTCACCCACGTAGTCCGGGGTGCCCAGAATCTCGCGCACTTCCCGTCCCGGCGTGAGGAAGCGGGAGATCTCGAAGTCACACAGCTTGACGTCACAGTCCGGGAACTCCCCCATCAGCACCAGGTTCTGTGGCTGTGCGGGGGCGGGAGGAGGGAAGGGGATAGTTAAAGGTGCTTATAACGGGGGTGGAAAGGAGGGGAAGGGGGAGGGGGTGAGTTGGAGGTGGGTTGTGAATGGGGAGAGGGGAGGGGGAGAGTTAAAGGTGTTGATAGGGGGAAGAGAGGGGGCAGTTAAAGGTATTTGGGGAGGAAAATAGAGTCTGAAACTTGGTGTGGGGGTTTAAGGGAAGAGGGAAAGAGAGGTTCAGTTGTTTATATGTTGACTGGTGAGGAGATAAGGCTAGTCTTGCTCCTGTGGCTACTACTACTACTACTACTACTACCTACTACTATTACCACTACTACTACCACTACTACACTATTACCACTACTACTACTACTACACTACTACTACTTACTACACTAACTACTACTACTACTACTATTACCACTACTACTACTACCACCACTACTATACTACTACTACTACTACTCTACACACTTACCACTACTACTTACTACTACTACATACCACTACTACTAACCTACTATTACCACTACTACTAACTACTACTACTATTACCACTACTACTATACTACTACTACTACACTATTACCACACTACTAACTACTACTAACTACTACTATATTACCACTACACTACTACTACTACTACTACTACACACTCTTAACCACTACTACTCTACTACTACTACTAAATTACCACTACTACTCACTACATACTACCACTACTATTACACTACTACTACTACTACTACTACTACTATCATACCACTAACTACTACTACTACTACTATCCACTATACTACTACTACTACTACTATACTACTACTACTTACCACTACTACACTACTACTACTACACTATTACCACTACTACTACTACTACTACCACTATTACCACTACTACTACTACTACTACCACTATTACCACTACTACTACTACTACTACTACTATTACCACTACTACTACTACTACTACCACTATTACCACTACTACTACTACTACTACCACTATTACCACTACTACTACTACTACTACTACTATTACCACTACTACTACTACTACTACTACTACTACTACCACTACTACTACTTACTACTACTACTACTACTACTATTACCACTACTACTACTACTACTACTACTACTACTACTACTACTACTACTACTACTACTACTACTACTACTACTACTACTACTACTACTACTATTACCACTACTACTACTACTACTACTGATATAAAGGTAAGTGAAAGCCTATTCAATTTCCTCCTCCTCCTCCTCCTCCTCCTCCTCCTCCCACACTCTGACACTACTGCACTCTCACTGCCCTAAAAGCAAACCTCACGATACACCATTAGAATGCCTGTATAAATGAATAAACAAGTGATAAACAAGAGATAAACAAGCAACACAGAGACTCCATCAGGCAATAAGATCTGATATTGATAGTCTTGTTTTCAGCTCATTGACAGAAAAGGCTTGCAACAATGAAAAAAGTTTGCACGAATTGACTCTCTCTCTCTCTCTCTCTCTCTCTCTCTCTCTCTCTCTCTCTCTCTCTCTTCTCTCTCTCTCTCTCTCTCCTCTCTCTCTCTCTCTCTCTCTCCTCTCTCTCTCTCTCTCTCTCTCTCTCTCTCTCTCTCATCACACACACACACTACACACACACACACACGTACACACACACAAAACGGGACCAGTATCTACATTTTACGTTTCTGGTGCACTTAAACCATTTCTAAAACAAGCAACCTTTCTGCACGTCCATTCTACTCCATTAAATCAATGTTCAGTCCATTAATTAAGAGAGTTGCGGCCGAAGAGAGAACGAACTTTATTGTTATTATCTCCTTCAGGAAATAAACTGTTAAAGTGTAGGAGCCAATATAAAGAGAAAGTGACAATTAAAGGGACGAAGGAAGATTTATGACTGAAGAGAGAGAGAGAGAGGAGAGAGAGAGAGAGAGAGAGAGAGAGAGAGAGAGAGAGAGAGAGAGAGAGAGAGAGAGAGAGAGAGAGAGAGAGAGAGAGAGAGAGAGAGAGAGAGAGGAGAGAGAGAGGAGAGAGAGAGAGAGAGAGAGAGGAGAGAGAGAGAGAGAGAGAGAGAGAGAGAGAGAGAGAGAGAGAGGAGAGAGAGAGAGAGAGAGAGAGAGAGAGAGAGAGAGAGAGAGAGAGAGAGAGAGAGAAGAGAGAGAGAGAGAGAGAATAGAGAGATTGCGACGGGAGAGAAGGAAGATAGAATAGAATAAGAAGATGAAACCTATCAAAAGACAAATACCCTCCTCCCTACTCTTAAACCCCTTTTCTCCTTTTTTTTCAAAATTACCCTCTTTTCCCTACTTTATATTCCCTTTTCTCCTATTTTTTCTAAAACCCCCTTTTTCTCTATTTTTTCTTATACTTTTTCTACTATTTCCTATAACCCCCTTTTTTCTTTGTTTTAAAGCCCCTTTTTTCCCCCCTTTTCCTTTTTTTCCCCCTTTTTCCCCTTTTTTTTCCCCTTTTTTTTCTCCTTTTTTTTCAAAACCCCCTTTTTCCTCACCCTTTTTTAAAACCCCTCCTTTTTCTTTTAAATGCCTTTTTTCCTTTTTCCTTTTTAAAGCCCCCTTTTTTCCTTTTTCCATAAGTTCTTTTTTTTTCTTTTTGTCCCTTTTTCCCCCTTTTTTCTTTTTTACAGTTTTTTCCCACCTTTTAATATTTTTTTCCGTTTTTTTCTTTTTCCTTTTTCCCTTTTTCTTTTAATGTCCCTTTTTTCCCCTTTTTTTTTCTTTTAATCCCTTTTCCCTATTTTCTATTAGCCCCCTCTTTTCTCCCTTTTTTTTTTAAAACCCCCTTTTTTTTTTTTCCAAACCCCTTTTTTTCCCAAACCTTTTTTTTCCCCACCAAAGGGGCCCCTTTTCTCTTTTTTCTTTTGCCCCTTTTTCCCTTTTTTTTTAAAAAGCCCCTTTTTTCTCCATTTCCCTTTTTTCCCCCTTTTTCCCTTTTTTCAATGTTCTTTTCCTTTTTTTTAAAAGTTCCCCCAAAATTAGCCCTTTTTTTTATTTCTCTTCAAATCCCTTTTCCCCCAATATAGCCCCCTTTTTCCCTTTTTTTCTAAACCCCCCCAAACCAATGGGGGTTTTTTTTTTTAAAGCCCCCCAAAAAATAAGCCCCCCAAAAGGGGACCCCCAAAAACCCCCCCCCAAAACCTTTAAGCCCCCATTTTTTTTAAAAGTTTTTTAAAAAAAACCCCCCCCAAAAATTTTTTTCAAATTTTTTTCCCTTTTTTTTTATATAGTTCTTTTTCACTTCTTAAGTTTTTTCCTTTTTCCTTAAACCCCTTTTTCTCACAATATCCCTCCCTTTTTTTTTTTAAAGCCCTTTTTTTTCTCGGTTTTCTAATACCCTTTTTCTTTTTTCAAACCTTTTTCCCCATTTTCCCAATACCCCTTTTTTTTTTTTTTTTTTTTTTTTTTTTTTTTTTTTTTTTTTTTTCCCCTTATTTCTTCTATATAGTCCCTTTTTTCTCCTATTTCTTCTTTATAGCCCCTTTTTTTTTTCTCCTTTTCTTCTTATTAGCCCCTTTTCTCCATTTCTTCTTTTAGCCCCTTTTTTTCTCCTTTTTTCCTTTTTATATAGCCCCTCTTTTCTCCTTTTTTTTCCTTATATAGCCCCCTTTTTCTTTTTTTTCCTATTGTTCTTTTTTTTTCTTTTAAAGCCCCTCTTTTTCTCCTTTTTCTTCTTATATAGTCCCTCTTTTCTCCTTTTTCTTCTTATATAGTCCCTCTTTTCTCCTATTTCTTTTATATATTCCCCTTTTTTTTTCTTTTTATATATCCCTTTTCTCCTATTTCTTCTTATATAGTCCCTCTTTTCTCCTTTTTCTTCTTATATAGTCCCTCTTTTCTCCTATTTCTTCTTATATAGTCCCTCTTTTCTCCTATTTCTTCTTATATAGTCCCTCTTTTCTCCTATTTCTTCTTATATAGTCCCTCTTTTCTCCTATTTCTTCTTATATAGTCCCTTTTCTTTTTCCTTTTTCCCCTTTCCCTTTTCTTTTATAATCCCTTTTCCCCTATTTTTTCTTAAAAAGTCCCTTTTTTTCCCCTTTTTTTTCTTTATATGCCCCCCTTTTTCTCCTATTTCTTCTTATATAGTCCCTCTTTTCTCCCTTTTCTTCTTATATAGTCCCTCTTTTCTCCTTTTCTTCTTATATAGTCCCTCTTTTCTCCCATTTCTTCTTATATAGTCCCTCTTTTCTCCTTTTTCTTCTTATATAGTCCCTCTTTTCTCCTTTTTCTTTTTATAAGTCCCCTTTTTCTTTTTCTCTTATTTCCCCTTTTTCCCTTTTTTTTTATAAGGGCCCTTTTTTTCCCTTTTTCTTCTTATATATCCCTTTTTCCCCTCCTTTTTTCCCTTTTATATAGTCCCCTTTTTTCTTTTCCTTTTTTTCCCTTTTTCTTTTTTATACCCCTCTTTTCTCCTTTTTTTCTTATATAGCCCCCTTTTTTTCCCCCCTTTTTTCTCTTATATAGCCCCTTTTTTCTCCTTTTCTTTTTATATAGCCCCTCTTTTCTCTATTTCTTTTATAAGTCCCCTTTTTTCCTTTTTCTTCTTAATAGTCCCTTTTTTCCCCCTTTTTTCTTTTTAATAGCCCTCTTTTTCCTTTTTTCTTTTTAATCCCTTTTTCCCTATTTCTCTTTATTCCCTCTTTCTCCTATTTTTTTTTTATATAGTCCCTTTTTTTTCTCCTTTTTCTTTTATATAGTCCCTTTTTCCCTATTCTTTTATGCCCCCTTTTTCTCCTTTTCTTTTTAAATTTATCCCCTTTTTTCCCCTTTTTTCCTTTTATATACCCCCTTTTTCTCCTTTTTTTTCCCTTTTATATGTCCCTCTTTTCCCTTTTCTTCTTATATATCCCTCTTTTCTCCTTTTCTTCTTATATGTCCCCTTTTTCCCCCTATTTCTTTTTTAATAGTCCTTTTTCTCCTATTTCTTCTTAATAGCCCCCTCTTTTCCCTTTTTCTTAATATTCCCTTTTTCCCCCTTTTTCTTTTTTAAAACCCCTTTTTTCCCTTTTTCTTTTTTCCTTTTTCTTTTTCTTTTTATAAGTCCCCTTTTCTCCTATTTCTTCTTTATCCCTTTTTCCCCTCCTATTTTTTTCTTATAAGTCCCTCTTTTTTTTTTTTCCTATTTCCCCCTTTTTTTGTCCCTTTTTCTCCTTTTCTTCTTATAAGCCCTTTTTTTTCTCCTATTTCTTCTAATATCCCTCTTTTTTTTTTCCCGCCTTTTTTCTTTTTTTTTTTATAAGCCCCCCTTTTCTCCATTTCTTTTATATAGCCCCTTTTTCCTATTTTTCTTATATAGTCCCTCTTTCTCCTTTTTTTCTATATACCCCCTTTTCCCCTATTCTTTTATTGGGTCCCTTTTTTTTCTCCTTTTCTTCTTATATAGCCCCCCCCCTTTTCTTTTATTTCTTTTTTTTTTTTTTTTATAGTCCCTTTTTTCCCTTTTTTTCTTATTTCCCCTTTTTTTCTCCTTTTCTTCTTATATAGTCCCTTTTTTCCTATTTTTCTTATAGCCCCCTCTTTTTCCTCCCCTATTTTTTCTTTAAGTCCCTCTTTTCTCCATTTCTTTTATATACCCCTTTTTTTCTCCTATTTCTTTTTTTTATTATCCCTTTTTCCCTTTTCTTCTTAAAGGCCCTCTTTTCTCCCTTTTCTTATATGTCCCTTTTTTTCCCCTTTTTTCTTCTTATTTCCCCTCTTTTCTCCTATTTTTTCATTTTCCCCCCTTTTTTCTCCTTTTCTTCTTTAAAAGTCCCCTTTTCCCCTTTTTTCTTTTATAAGTCCCTTTTTCTCCTTTTCCTTCTTATATAGCCCCTTTTTCCATTTCTTCTTATATGTCCCTTTTTCTCCTTTCTTCTTATATAGCCCTCTTTTTTTTCCCCCCCTTTTTTTTTTTCTTCTTATATATCCTTTTTCCTTTTCTTCTTAAAGCCCCTCTTTTCTCCTTTTTTCTTATAAGTCCCTCTTTTCCCCTTTTTCTTTATATAGTCCCTTTTTTTCCCTTTTTTCTTAATATTCCCTTTTCCCCCATTTCTTCTTATTGTCCCTCTTTTCTCCTTTCTTCTATATATTTCCCTCTTTTCCCCCCCCTTTTCTTTTTATAATCCCTTTTTTTTCTCCTTTTTCTTCTTATAATCCCTCTTTTCCCCTTTTTTTCTTCTTTTTATTAGTCCCTTTTTTCCCCTATTTCTTCTTATTTTCCCTTTTTTTTTTTTTTTTTATTTCCCCCTTTTCCCTTATTTTTTTATTCCCTTTTTCCCCTCCCAAATTTCTTCTTAAAGACCCCTTTCTCCCCTTTCTTTTTAAACCCCTTTTTTCTCCCATTTTTTTAAATATAGTCCCTCTTTTTTTTTTTTTGTTTTTTTTTTTGGGGGGGGGGGGGGGGGGGGGGGGGGGGGGGGGCCCCCCCCCGGGGGGGGGGGGGGGGGGGGGGGGGGGGGGGGGGGGGGGGGGGGGAAAAGGGGGGGGGGGGGGGGGGGGGGGGGGGGGGGGGGGGGGAAGGGGGGGGGGGGGTGGGGGGGGGGGGGGGGGGGGTGGGGGGGGGGGGGGTTTGGGGGGGGGGGGGGGGGGGGGGGGGGGGGGGGGGGGGGGGGGGGGGGGGGGGGGGGGGGGGGGGGGGGGGGGGGGGGGGGGGGGGGGGGGGGGGGGGGGGGGGGGGGGGGGGGGGGGGGGGGGGGGGGGGGGGGGGGGGGGGGGGGGGGGGGGGGGGGGTGGGGGGGGGGGGGGGGGGGGGGGGGGGGGGGGGGGGGGGGGGGGGGGGGGGGGGGTGGGGGGGGGGGGGGGGGGGGGGGGGGGGAAGGGGGGGGGGGGGGGGGGGGGGGGGGGGGGGGGGGGTGGGGGAGAGAAAAGAGAAGGGTGAAAATAGGAAAAAAAAAAAAGGGGAAGAAAGGGAAGAAAAAGAAAAAAAGGGAAGGGGAAAGAAAAAGAGGGAAGGAAAAAGGGGAAAGGAGGAAAAAGAGAAAGGAAAAAAAGAGGGAAAAGGAAAGAGGGGAAAAAGATTTTAAAAAAGGTAAAAAAGAGGAAAGAGAAAAGTGGAAAGAGAGAAGAGAAAGGGTGGAAAGAAAGAGGGGGGAAGGAAAGTAGGGGGAAGGGGGAAGAGTAGGAAGAGTAGGAAAGGTAAAGAGTAGGAAGAGTAGGAAGAGTGGAAAGGGAGTAGGAAGAGAAAAGGAAAGTGGGAAGAGAAAGGAGGAAGATGGGAAAAGGAGAGTGGGAAAAGATGGGAAAGGGGGAAAGTGGGAGTGGGAAAGGAGAGGGGGAAGAGTAGGAAGGGAAAAAGAGTAGGAAAGTGGGAAAGGGGAGTAGGAAGAGTAGGAAAAAGTAGAAAGGGGGGTAGGAAGGAGAGTGGGAAGAGTAGAAGAGGGGAAGAGTAGGAAAGGGGGAAGGTGGGAAAAGAGTGGGAAAAGGGGAAAGTGGGAAGGAGAGGGGGAAGGAGGAAAGAGTAGAAAGAGGAAATAAAGAGTAGGAAAGGAGAGAGGAAGAGAGGGGAGGGGAAAGGGAGAGGAAAAGGAAGAGGAAAGGGAGAGAAGGAGAGAGGGGGGAGTAGGAAGAGAGGGGGAGAAGAAAGGGAGGGAAGGAGGGGGGGGAAAGAGGAGAAGGAGGAGAAGGAAGGAGAAGAAAGGAAGGAGGGGAAAGGAAGAAGAAGGGGAAAAGGAAAAGGTAAAAGGAGAAAAAGAGAGGGGAAGAGGGGAAAGAGGGAGAGGAGAGTAGGAAGGGGAGAGAGGAAAGAGGAGAGTAGGAGGGAGGGGAAAAGTGGAAAGAGAAAGAAAAGGAGGAGGAAGAGTAGGGAGGAGAAAAAGGAAGAGAGGAAGGGGAGGGGAAGAGAGGGGGGGGGAGGAAGAGAGGAAAGGGGAATGAGGAAGAGAAGGAAGAGAGGAAGAGAGGAAGGGGGGGGAAAAGGGGAAAAGAGGGGAAGGAGAAGAGGAGAGGGAAGAGGGGAAAGGGGGGAAAGAGGGAAGAGAGGAGAGAGGAAGGTAGGAAAGGGAAGGGGGAAAAGAGGAAAGGAACCAAAGCAGGCAAAAGGGGGAAAAAAAAAGAGAAATTTTTTTGATAACTGAGAGAAGAGGGAAGAGAGAGGAGAAGAAAAGAAGAGAGAGAGAGAGAGAGGAGAGAGAAGGGGAGGAGAGAGGAGAAGAGAGAGAGAGAACCTAAGTTAGCCAGGGCGTCATCTTCCCTTCGGAAATTCTGACGATAACTTTCTTGAATGACG
>JACEEZ010021647.1:130000-135000 GCA_016584305.1 Chionoecetes opilio
GAGGGTAGAGGTCAGGAGCACAAGGGAAAAGGAGAAGGGAAAGGAGAGAGAGGAGGAGGAGGAGGAGGAGGAGGAGGAGGAGGAGGAGGAGGAGGAGGAGGAGGAGGAGGAGGAAGTGCAAAGGGGAGGAGCGATAGGGCTTAGGAGGAGGGGCGGTGAGGAAGGGAGCGAATAGGAAGAAAGTGAAAGACGGTGAAAGGAAGTCGAGGCGCGCTAATACAGGAGAGGCGGAGGGAAATATAATACAAATGGAGAAGGAAAGGCTAGCAAGAACCATCTGTACCTATCAATGCCAGGAATGTCTATAAGTATTAATAAGAAGAATATAGAAACAGACCAAGAAGATTACAATGACGAAGATGAGAAAAATACAAAATAGAATATGATAAAAAAAAAAGTTCAAAGTCTATACCAATCCAAAAATCCAAAATAAAAAATAATACATCGTCAAAATACATACTACGTAATTGGATAATATGGAAAATAACAGAATATGGAAAATACGTGATAGAATATGATTGAAAAAACTCAAGAAATTTCCAAAAAGAATATTTCATACAATCAGATTCATATATATTTGATCAGCTAGTCATATCTCTAATCAATCCACACTCTAAACAACCCAATTTCGTTAGCCAATTAGGACACACAACCCCTTAACTACGCGGCCAATCACATTATTTATGAAATTGGACTTAACCATTTAACCCCTTGAGGCCCATAACGTAATTTTCATTGTAATTTGAGTACCATTAGACGATGTTAATGAATATGAGCAATATTGTATATAGATATGACCTGTTTAGTATCCTTGGCCACTAGATAATTTGGTATATTAAGTTATTTTTTGTAATTGTATGGTTAACAACAGACGATTTTCTATAGCCAAGGAAAGATCTGGGCGTGAAGGAGTTAAGACACTCATAGTGAAGATAAGAAACACTCATAATTATCAACTCTTAAGACACTGAAACTCTTAGCCAATCAGACACGCAGCTACTGACACCCTTAGCCACTCACAGGCCGCGTCCTTCCCCACCTACCCCCCCCCCCTCCACCACCCCCACCACCACCACCACCACCACCACCGTCGCTGACATGTGCACAGACTGATAAAGTATAGGCAACGACAGATACTTACACGGTACTACATGCAAATTGTACATGCCTGAGGGGATCTCTCTCTCTCTCTCTCTCTCTCTCTCTCTCTCTCTCTCTCTCTCTCTCTCTCTCTCTCTCTCTCTCTCTCTCTTACAACCATTCAGATTTTCTTTCTTCCTCCCTTTCTTAATTTCTTTCAATTTCATTTGTTCTTCCATATAACCTTTCTTCGTCTCTCTCTCTCTCTCTCTCTCTCTCTCTCTCTCTCTCTCTTCTCTCTCTCTCTCTCTCTCTCTTCTCTCTCTCTCTCTCTCTCTCTCTCTCTCTTTTACTACCATCCAATTTCTTTCCTATTTTTTATTTCCTTCAATTTCGTCCGACCTTCCATCTTTACCTCTCTCTCTCTCTCTTCTCTCTCTCTCTCTCTCTCTCTCTCTCTCCTCTCTCTCTCTCTCTCTCTCTCTCTCTCTCTCTCTCTTGCCCTGTCCAGTAACACGAGGTCACCAGAAGATAGAGAACAGATAACAGAGCAAGCAATGTCCTAATCCATTAAGTGTTATCAGGTCTCAGGATAACTTATCTTAGAGAACGCAACCTTTGATGGCCAATGTCGACTGTTTATCTTCTGCTCTCGATGAATGATTCTCTTTTCTCTTATTTTTTTTCCTTTTTCTCTTTTGATTATCAGGAAAATCTGGTTTGTGAGCGAGAGTAACAAAAGAAATCAGATATTCCTTCAGCCTTCCTTGAATAGATTGGTAGTTATGCTTGTAGCTGATAGAGAGAGAGGAGAAGATATGAAGTGAAGAAGAGAGAGAGAGAGAGAGAGAGAGAGAGAGAGAAGAGAGAGAGAGAGAGAGAGAGAGAGAGAGGAGCGAGAGAGAGAGAGAGAGAGAGAGAGAGAATGAGAAAAGAGAAAGACTATGAATAAGAGGGTAAGAAAGAGTAAGAGAATGAGAGAGAGAGAGAGAGAGATGAGAGAGAGAGAGAGAGAGAGAGAGAGAGAGAGAGAGAGAGAGAGAGAGAGAGGAGAGAGAGAGAGAGAGAGAGAGAGAGACGAGAGAGAGAGAGAGAGGGGGGTAAAGATGGAAGGACGGACGAAATTTAAGGAAAAAATTAAATAGGAAGAAAGAAAAATGGATGGTAGTGAAAAAGAGAGAAAAAAAGAGAGAGAGAGAGAGAGAGAGAGAGAGAGGAGAGAGAGAGAGAGAGAGAGAGAGAGAGAGAGAGAGAGAGAGAGAGAGAGAGAGAGAGAGAGAGAGAGAGCAAGCGGCGAGCGAGCGAGCGAGCGAGCGAGCCGAGCCAGCCAGCCAGCCAGCCAGCCAGCCAGCAGCGAGCCAGCGAGCGAGCGAGAGAGAGAGAGAGAGAGAGAGAGAGAGAGAGAGAGAGAGAGAGAGAGAGAGAAAAGAAAAAAAACGATCTACTTAAATGAGAATGTTTAATGCTAATGAAAATGTTACTACTAGTGCTATTTTTCCCCCTGAATATATTGAGTCTATTGTTTGTTTATTATTGTAAGGCCATCAATATGACTGCGTTCTAAGCCGACACTTTACACACAGTGCGTATCGTCATAAGTTTTCTTCTGCTTATATTTTTTGGTCGTGTGCCTTTGTTAGTCAGTAGTAATAGATGGCTGCACTTACTGGTATCTTTATTAACAGAGTGTTTTGTGGGTAGTTATTCTTTTTTGTTATTATAATTGACGATGAAAGTGGCGGTGATGACTAAATATGATGGATGATGATGATATTTATGATGGTAATGAGACAGAATAATAATAATGATGGATGATAATAGCAAGAAAGAAAAACAATGAGAAATGAAAAGAAAAGTACACACACACACACACCACACACACACACACACAGACACACAGACACAGACACAGACACAGACACAGACACAGACACAGACACAGACACAGACAGCAAAACAGACAACAACAGAACAGACACAGACACAGACACAGACAAGCACCACCACACAACACACACACAACACCACACACCACCAGGATCGTACTTTATGACAGCAAGACTGATATGCAAATTGTCACTCTTATCTGAGGAAACACGAGGGGGTAACAGTGATGACAAGCATAGATTCTCCAGCTTGAAGAAAAGGTGGAAATAAGGCCCATTACTATTACATAAATAATCCAAAAATCTTTAGTTACTTAAAACTTTAGAGCAATTTTATTATTTTAGGAAAGTTACGAATTGAAGTTACAAATAAAGTTACTCATTTCTCTTGAGGATGAAAGATACAATTGAAGTTACAAATAAAGTTCCTCATTTTTTTTAGGATTAAATTACAAGTGAAGTTACAAATAAAGTTCCTCATTTCTCTTTAGGATGAAAGTTACAATTGAAGTTAAATAATTTCGTTTTTTGGATTTTTAAGTACAATAGAAGTACCATTACAGTTACGATGATTTCAGGATTAATTTTTTTTTACATGAAGTTACACATAAAGTTACGATGATTTCAAGGATTAATTTTATCTATAATGGAAGTTACACATACAGTTACGATGATTTCAAGGATAGCAATGGAAGTTACACATACAGTACGATGATCAAGGATTAAAGTACAATGAAGTAACACATACAGTTACGATGATTCTCAAGGATTAAGATTACAATAAGTTAAAACATCAGTCACATGACAAGGATAAGTACAATGGAAGTTACACATACAGACGAGATTTCAAGATTAAGTTAAAATGGAAGTTACACATACAGTACGATGATTTCAAGGATTAATTGTACAATGAAGTTACACATACAGTTAGATGATTTTCAAGATTAATGTACAATAAAGGTTACAATTACAGTACGATGATTCAAGGATTAAGTTACAATGGAAGTTACACATACAGTTTACTGATGATTTAAGGATTAAGTTAAAAAGGGAAGTTACACATAAAAGTTACGATGATTTCAAGGATTAAGTTACAATAGAAGTTACAATAAAGTTATGATGATTTTTTGGATTAAGTTACAATAGAAGTTACACATAAAGTTACGATGATTTCAAGGATTAAGTTACAATGGAAGTTACACATACAGTTACGATGATTTCAAGGATTAAGTTACAATGGAAGTTACACATACAGTTACGATGATTTCAAGGATTAAGTTACAATGGAAGTTACACATACAGTTACGATGATTTCAAGGATTAAGTTACAATGGAAGTTACACATACAGTTACGATGATTTCAAGGATTAAGTTACAATAGAAGTTACACATAAAGTTATGATGATTTCAAGGATTAAGTTACAATGGAAGTTACACATACAGTTACGATGATTTCAAGGATTAAGTTACAATGGAAGTTACACATACAGTTACGATGATTTCAAGGATTAAGTTACAATAGAAGTTACACATAAAGTTATGATGATTTCAAAGGTTTAAAGTTACAAGGAAGTTACACATACAGTTACGATGATTTCAAGGATTAAGTTACAATGGAAGTTACACATACAGTTACGATGATTTCAAGGAGGATAGTTACAAAGAAGTTACACATACAGTTACGATGATTTCAAGGAGGATAGTTACAAAGAAGTTACAAATATAGCTACTCCATTTTTTTTAAAGAAAGACAGTTACTAAATGCAATGGAGTTACAATTAAAGTCACTAAATTTTCTCTACAAGGAAAGTTACAAATATAGTTTTTCATCATCACCACAATCATTACTACCATCATTATCACCATCAGCTGTACACACAATGCTATTCTCACGCAACAGTTTCCTATCTAGCATTATAACTGGACATGATTTGAGGAGTGTTTATCCCCTAGACTAAAGAACCTCCTGTGTCCATCCCTTCCGTCTTACATGAAACCTTACTCTATATTTTTTTCTCTTTCTCTCTCTCTCTC